>PVKA01010717.1:0-63417 GCA_004027165.1 Ctenomys sociabilis
ACACACACACAGACATCCAGGTATATACAGTAAATAACCTGAATTTTAATTACACATAAATATATACATACAGTAGTATGGTAAAGTCTATTAATTCTCAGAGAACAAAGAATTTAGTTGCTAACTTCGAACTTTCTGGGCAGGTTTGATATACGGTCACATAACTTTGATATGAGTCCATAAAGTGTTAACTTGAGATAGGCCAGTTAATGTCAATACTATTCATGCTAAGCTTTTAGGTTCTTTGTTTCTTGGTTTGCTGAAACTGACAGGTAGTTATCTTGGCAATGTGCTTAAGTAGCTATTTATTTGTTTATGTCATCATACTGTTTTAAATGTAAAGTATTTTAACTATACCAGCTTAAAAGGTGCCTATTTCTCTGATTTCTTCTCCATGTCCCTTTGTACCAGGTCCAGGTATGACATAGTGGCTGTAGGCCAGGTAGGGTTCTTCTTCTGAGGAAATTTGGTGGGCACATTAATTTGGGGTTAGTGGTTTATATTCATGTATTTCATAGCCACTTTGGGAGACTCTCAGATAACATTCAGGACATCAGTTAAATGTGAATTTCAAATAAGAAAAACGGGTAAAAATTTTTGTGTATGTTTAGATATTATATTTTCATTTGAAATTCAAATTTAACTAGGCTTCTTCTATTTTTTGTTTGCTAAATTTTGAATGCCATGCAGCCCTATGTTTGCTTCCTTTCTGCTATAGGAGAGCTATGTGTTTCTCCACGTCTACTTTTAACTGGTGAAGACCCACCCAAAGTTAGCCTCAGAGATCATGTTGCAGAATAGCCAGGGCCAACGGTGCCCTGACATGGAAAGAATGTGATCAGTGAAAGAGAAACACAGATCAAAATTTCCCAAATAAAAAGTTTCTCTGAGAAAATTTTTTTCTAAATTTCGCAGCTCAACACATTACACAATGAAAAATAAAAACATCTGTGGTCATAGACTGCCTGTGCTCAATTTAGACTTCATTCTACTTTTATCATTTTCACCATGAAATTGTCTTTTACCTCAGTGGACTAAATAAGATTATTGTTAGAACTAAGTGAGATAACACATGTAACTCTGCAAAAATCTGACAGTAGGGGCTGGCATAAGCACCTGCCCGGCATGGTCAAGGTTCCTAGTTTGATCTCCCACTTCCCCATAAAAAAAGAAACCTGAAAATAAATTACTGCACATAATAGTTATAATAAATTGGGAATAATGGTATTAATATTGCTGCTGATACTTTCATTAGACAAAAAATGTGCCTGATGCAATTCAACAGGAATAAATGAGAATTTGTGAGTCTCAGAATCTTATTGATGAACTCAGAGTTATTTTATGAGTGCTTACATAAAGATGCCAGGTGCCATTAAGGCCACTCAGTGAAGAGTGCATGACCTTCAGGGTCTGTTATTGTACCTGTGAGTGGTCTAGTATTTGTTTTATCTTCTTGATCTTGAGTTCTTTTCAAGTTTAATAAAAATAATGACTTAGATTCAGTTAAGAAATACTTCATTGGAACAGGTACACGTTCTGTAAAGGAATTTGTTTTTCAATCTAAAGAACTAAAAATGCTATACGTATGTTTCTCTTAAACCATCTAAACAATTTAAATAAACTAATTCCTTTTAATATCACATTTCTCAGGCTATACTAACACTACTCAGATAGTCAAGCCAGCTAATCAGTTTATTCTTTATCATCAGAAGAAAACAGAAATTCACAACTGGTCTGGAAAATTCTGGGAGAGTCTCACCTGAATTTATGAGAACCAAATACTAAGAACCCAGCCTGACAATTGCTTATAAACTTCTCCAACAGTCATTGATTCTATATAAAGATTTGGTAGTCAGAATTTCAAGTCAAGGTATGTAATATGTAGTCATTGCACAAATAAGTGAAATCATCACTGGACAAAAATGGAATAGATTTCCCTAGCATAAAAATAGGTTATGAACTGAATATCTGTGTTCGTATAAATTGGACACGTTGAGGCCTAATTCCTCAGAAACATGGTGTTTGGAGTTGAGACTCTGGTGAGAAAGTTTAGTTGACGATGGGAAAATTGGATACAGAAATTTACACCAGTAAATGTTTTCTGCTGTTAGCTTTGTTTTCCTTTAGTTCTCAGAACCACCACCAGTCTCAACATGGATTAAAAAAATACAGACTTCTTTACTCACCTCAATACAGTGTCAGCACAGGGACAAATGCTTAGCTAAGGCTCACATCTATCATTCCAGTTGTTACATATGGTAATTTTCTCTAAATTGGCTAGTTTTCGCAGGCTACTGTATCATCCTGAGATATTAAGTTTTTAAATTGCCTCTTCCCACCTCTTTTAAAGTTAGATGGCTGATTGCTGTCACATAATTTAATGATCTAGTCCGATCTATACAATGACTGTGTAACATGGGCAAGATAATTGTAGATGAATTGCATGCCATTAATCAGTTGGCTTTTTGTTCTTACATGTCCCATTGCTTATCATTCAAGGAAGAAAATTGTCTTTTGACAGGGGTCCCATTGCAGCCTTTTACTGTCCAATAACATTAAGGCTGAGATTGCAAAAGATAAATGAGGATGATATAAGTAGGGTGGAACTTGGTTAAAAGGCCTGTTTTCATATGAATTGTTTGTGAATAAATTAGAAATGTATCTCCAGTATTGAGGAAGGAGTTGTAGGAGGTTTGTATATTTTAAATCATTAAATAATTAATAAAATAGATGCTCTCCTTTGAGATACAATTCATTCAAGAGAGTACTAGTTATTGTAAAAAACTAAAAAGGAACAAAAATCTCATCTCAGTGAGGATCCTCTGTTCTTCTACCCTAGATAAACAATGGTGGTCCTGAGTAGGAACATTTTTTTTTGTTTTCTCAAGAGGCAGCAAAATGCAATACTCACTATCATGGTGCTCTGAGGTCAGACTACACCTTATCTTTGGGCTCTCCTTGTTTGTCCTAGTGCTCAACACTTACCACACACTCAATTAATTTCTCTTTATCTAACCCAATCTATTATGATCTGGTAAATTTAATTATGATTAAACAATTATCACTAGGAAAGTAAGCCAATATAAGACTTCTGGAGGAAGAGATAGTATCAAAGAATAGTAACATTTCCCATTGTAAGATGGCCATAGGCAGTCTAAACACAAGGTAAAGGTAAAGAAGTTATTCACTTGTTAAAGATAACAAAAATGTGATATTTTGAAATGATATTTTAGGGTTAGGGGGGGTAGCTTGGTGATCTGAGTGCCTGCCTTGAAAGCACAAGGACCCAAGTTATATCCCTAATATCACATGTCATGCAGTAGCCTTGCCAGCCACAGAATCTGGGCATGGTGGTGCATGCCTATAATTCCAGCACTGGAGAGGCTGGTACAGGAGGAACATTATGATTCTGAGCTGCTTATTGAGACCCTGTACAAAACCAAAAAATGAAAGATTAAATATTATATTTTGATGAAATATATACACACACCTATTTTGCAAAGCTATCTATATGCTTTTCATTTGTTGATCTTAATCTTTCTAGTTAAATGTCTGAGCAAATAACTAACAGTCATGTATTTCACTAATACAATTGCAATACAGGGTGAAATAAAATGGATTTTGCTTCTTGTATTGACTGATTATCTCCATTTTGTGCCAGATGCTTTTGTTTCTACTGTTTTCTTCTTTCCCAAATGTCTCCCCTTGTTTCCTCTGGGATGAGAACATTTCCGCGGGAATGTCCATGAGTAAGGAAAGTGCATTTCAGTACAGGAACTTCATTTCTTTGTTATTATTATTTTTATTGAAGAGCAAATAGCAATGAGACAGTTTCAAGACAAACTAATGGGACAGATTTGACAAATAAATACATTGCAAAATGTTTTCGTAATGTTTTGGTACGGTACAAGGTGCATACATGACATAGTGAACACTCAGCCCCTGGGAGGAGACTGATGGCTCCAATAATCATTGAAACAAAGCTGAAAGTCTTAGAGGGAACTATTACGAGGTTAACCCAAGACAAAATAAAACATTGTGTACTTCCTCTAGAAAATTTTGAACAAGTGGTATGTTACAGAACATCAACTATGGAAGATAAAAGTTTCGCCCTAATCTCTGGTTGCACCATCACCCACAGAAATCTTTGCCTACTCACGAATCCCATTTTCCTCCTTTAACACCCAGATTCTCATATAATTTATAAGATGGCACCCCTTATTAAAACACAGATGATTATGTTATGTCTTTTTCCTTTGAACAGTGTTTGGAATTTTCAGTATGGTACATATTGTTACCCTGTTTAAAAAGCGAAAACAGCCATGGCACTTGAATGAAAAACAGGGCACATGCGGTATGCAGGCATATGAGGAGCACTTCATCAAACACCAAGACATATGAATGTGTAAGAATGAATGATCAGAAGTAGGCTTTAAATCAATTTTATCTTCACTGTTTTAACATCAAGAAGAGTTGTTAGTTTTAAGCCAATTGTTATGCAACTTAATGAACTAATTAGCAAAATCAGTTGCAATAATATTATTGGTACAAACTGATCTGAATATAAAAAGTAGAATTAGAATTCTAATACCAAACTTTTCAAACTAAGCAGGCTACATAATAATGCCACTATAAGATTTGTTCTTTGTAAAATTAATTCAAGGTAGTTCCTCCTTTACTGTGCTTGGTAACTGCAATCCACTCTTCTGTAATTATGCAACACCACACTAATTTACATGTGACTTTTCTACTGTGTTTATATACTGTGTTTGGAGGTCTCTCAGAATTATTAGTTATTATTTCAATAATACTGCATAAACTGGCTCCAGTGCCATTTTTTTCCAAGTCCTTTGCCTCATTCGTGAATGAAAGGCTGATATCCAGAGATACAAAATATCCAGACCCTGATCAGAGAGTACTTCAATGCCCATGAGTGCCATTGTCTGCTAACTCTGTCAAACAGAGTTAGGACATAGTGGAACGAATTCACAAATAATATACACATGCACAGTGATCTAAATACAAGATGGGCTCAAAAATACATGTCAGTGGTCATTCCTATCTTATGTTCCCTATTTTTAATATGAATGGAATCTTTCTTTGCGATGTGGCTGGGTAATTGTATTGGCATTTACGCAATATGACCTAAGTTCTGAGCTATATATACACGCAATTAAAGTTGTCTCTTATAAAAGGACACTATTTAGCCCTAGTGGACTAATAGTATACAAGGAAAATGGGTGTCAAGCTGACATTTATTTTGTCTTTAAAGTATTGCTTTCTGTGATAAAATACAATTTGCATGATTGTGAAGTAGCACTGTTTATTTTTCCAGTCAAAAAGTCACTGTCAAAAGTATGTTTAGGGAGGAAAAAATAGCCTTAAAACAAATGTATCCCAGAGAATATCTAAGTTGTTTAAAAAAAAAAAAAAAACCTAGGGCAGCAAGTTAAAAATGAACATTTCCAATACAATTTGTCACCCATGCATAAATCTTGCTGACATTTTCAGTCACTTTAATAGCCTGCCCATTTTATAAATCAGTATGAACTTGCACAGTTGCAAGAAGTGTGTATTTTGAACATCTCATTTGCATACTTTACCAAAAGCCAATGAGGCAGGGGGAACAGCACTGGTGATCATAATACGTGTTTGGGGAAAGGGAGAGAGATCACTAATGGCTTTGCCTTTAGGGATTTCTGTACTCCATAGGGGACGAAAATGAGAAATATTTTTCAAACAGCAGGGGTAAAGGTTTTAAAACTAGAAACACATGGAGTGATAAAGATGTTAGTGCCACAGGGCGCATAGCAGGAAAAATTTACAATGTAAAAACTGTAATTTCAGCATTAGGAAGTAATAATCGTGTTTCATCATTGTTATTAAAGCATGACCCTTAAAGTCACATAAATTAGATATAAGTTTCAAGAGAAGTTTATTAATCTTGAGCAGGAAAATATTAGGAAAGTTTATTATCAGATAAGATTTTCAGGGAGAGATGCATTCTTCTGATATATGGATGGTGTGTGTGCATATGTATGTTTAGATGTATTTTCAAGGATGTCTATCATATTAAAAAGTAAGTAAAACTTTACTCACTATTAGACAGTGGGTATAAATTGTACCCACATATTGTCTTATTTTTTAATTATTAATTTGAGGTGGGATCATGATACCTAGACCCTGGGGTCTGTGCCATCCAGAATAACATGCTTTTATGGAATAAAATATTACATGGAGTCTAAAAGTCATTTTAAACAGAAGAAATTGTTTAGAAGGCTGCATGGAAAGTTAACGTTTCCAATATACTCATTATATTAGCAAAATGTTTGGGCCTCTTAAAATATTGCAAAAATATATAACCATAACATGAGGACGTATTTGTAGCCATGCAGCAAAATTAATGAAAAGTCATAGCTTAAAGAAAGACAAGAGCCAACAATTATCTGAATTAAAGGTGGAGAACTCTTTATATAGATAAAGTAATTTATTTGGTGAGAAATATGCTGATTTGTAAACATGTAGTTTATAGGAGAAATTTATGTTTTACAATCTTATAAATCTTACAAAAGTATTTAGAACTCATGAACTAAAACTATGTTTATATATTAATAAGTAGAACATAATCTTGGTAAGCTAAATAGGAAAAATTGTTCATAGACTAATTGCTCAATTTTCCTCAAATATTGGATTTAAAACATATGGAAAGGAGTGAATTGCACAGTGATATTTATAAGAACAAATATCAAGATAACAAATATGCCACAAATACATTATACATTAAAACAAAGTATATTTCTAATATTGCAAAATAAATATATATGTGTACACAAGTAAAATTTACTTGTTTTAGAGAAACATGTGAAAAATATAAAACCAATACCAAAATTATTTTTCTTTCTATAACACAAATAATGCCACTTTTGATATTCTTGTATGTCCTAAGCCACAATTCTTTGCAATAATACATGTATATACAAAGATAGTTTTTATTCTATGCATATTACATATACCTTTAAAAGTCTATGGCAATAACATTATTTTCTGGCACGTAAAATGAATTATCTATAGATCAGCAAAGTGTGGCCAAGTAGAAAGCACAAAGAATTTGATAGAATGAAAATTCAAGATCATTTAAAATTAGATTAATTAAATGCAAAGGACTTCCAATAAGATATTAAGCTTGTGTAATAGAGCTCATCTTAATAATTTCAGCTCCTGATTTATTCAATAACTCTTTCACGTTCACAGATATTACTTATATTGTTCTGTTTTGAATAATGATTTTAAACACTTTGTAATATGTAGAAGTCTTTCAAGTATACCAAAGTGGTATTTATCCTCTTTAAAGAACAATGGCCACCTAGAGCAGGAGGTTGACCGCTAGTTCATATTCCAGTACAGAATTGTAAAGTACATGCCTTATCATCACATTTTCTAATTTGCTGGAGAAAAGCAAACAAAAGTAGAAAGACTATGGCAGGAAGTTCATGAGATAACAGAGATGCTACAGAACTGTATGAGCTGGCTGTTTACTACTCTTTAGAAAATGACCACGTGTCTTCTTTTGCCTTCCACCGCCACTCCCTTTAAGAGGAAAAGTCATGATCATTCTGCCACTGACTGTTCCATATTGATGGAGGAGTTTGGTTAGTCTGCATCTCTAAGTGTGGAAGCCTCTCCTCTCCCCAGATGCTCACAGGAGCTCCTTCCCTCTGCTCTGAAACATGAACAAGGAAGTGTTTACGGTGTTTCAGCCCCTACAGATGGGGCCTATTCATTACAGTGATTTACTTTGCCTAATAACACTTCTTTTCCAATAAATTCTCTCCTCAGTCATCCGAGTTATTTTATATAAATCATTTCTTTTCTCTTTTGTCCTTGCTCAAAAATTTTCCATGAATTTCTGTTGCTTACAGAATAAAATTAAAACTCTTTACTGTCTCTTTCAAAACATAATCAAATGTTTTGTTTGTGCCACTTTCCGGTTATATATTTTGCAAATCACAAAGGTTTTTTTGATTTCTATATATTACCTTTTTTTTTTTTTGGTCTTTTGTGACTTTGATTATTCCACTTTTCTTTCACATAGTGCACCTGACTTTTTGAGCCCTAACCCCAACTGTAACCTTATGTCCTGCGTATATTGTTCTCTGAATCAAAATAAAAGGAATTATTGACTACAAATAAACCTAAAAATATAATATTTTTTTCCTTTTACATCTAGGGAGAACTGTGCTTCTGTGTCAATTAGCATCTTCAAAGGAAGCAGATGTCACAATCAAATTAAGATTATTCAATTAATTAATAAACAGATTAATTCAAAGGACCAGTAGATTCCTCGAGGGATAGTGGATAACTCGAAGTTAATAAGGGGTGTACAGAATCCTTCCATGCCGAGGTCTTGAAGAACAATGGGATTGTTGGCACAGTGAAAAACAATCTGTTGCTGTGGAGTAGAATGTTTCACAGGAAATTTGCACCAGTCCTTAACTTACCATTAGTTCTTTTCCCTTTAGTTTATTTATTTATTTTTGGCAGAACCGGGGATTGAACTCAGGCCCTTGCACTTTCCAGGAAGTGCTTATTCTACTGAGCCATCTCCCCTCCCTTTATTTCTTCGTCTCCAAAATTTAACTAATTAAATCTACTCGGAAGGCTCCTGGTGAAGAAGCTCACTGAAATGATTCATACAGGACAACCACAGAGGGCGCAGTGGAGAAAATGGTGGAGAGAGATGCGAGGAACAACTCACACAGTGGTTGTATCTGTTTTTTGGGTGGAGAAAGCAAAAAAGCTACAGCTAGTAAGTGGGAGAAAGTATTAAAAATAATTTGTCTGAATCCAGAGGTTCTTCCACGTGCAGTAATATCTGCTGAGTTGTTTCTGCTTTTATAACTTTGCACTATATTATGAAGACGTTAATTCTACGGACAAAGAGCATGGATATCAGGATATCCAGAAGGCTGTGCAGACTTTGGCCTAAGTTTTACTCTTTTTCGTCCAAAGTATAGAAGGAGAAGCCCCAAATTCTTTTAATCTTTGAGTTGTTTTAGGAATGCCCCCGACCTAAATGGAATATATAGCTGGATGTTACACAAACATCACGTAAGTGAAGATGCTATTAAAGGCACTCTCGCACCTGCGGAGCAAATCAGGCTGTCTGGTCCCCCGCTGGCTTTGCGTGGTGTTCCTCCAGCAGCATCGCCACGCCTGGCTTTGGTATACTCGCGCACTGATGGAGTCTGCGACTATTCCAGCTTTAGAATTGTGAGAATACTTCTGTTTCTATTACTATAACTGTCAGTATTTTACATGATGCAGGTAGTGTGAACTTTATTTAGCATTAGTCAGTCATCATGCTTCTGTTTTTCTAATTCTGAAATTCCTGTTAAAATAAAACCTTCCCAGGGCAAAGTTTAAAATGATCAGAAAGCACTTTGGAAAAATGAAATGTACCTTTCACTTTTTGCTCTGCATATGTGAAAATATTGTACAGAGCTCCAGTGTCAGCATCCAAATGCTCTAATGGATGCCACCACGCATTCACAAAACCTCTTACATTATTCTGTGGGATCATTTTCAATCGTTGTCACTGCACCACAAAGGACAGCTTAATAACTCTGGTCCAAACTCCATGATTACATATACTCAGATGCTAATTTGATATAATTGAGTGTGCTGTTCTGTTGCATTCTGCATTTAATTTACATTCAGCACTGTGCAGATTATATTTAGTAGTGGTTGTCCAGGGTAGAATAAACGGCACAGGTGCTCCCACCAGAATCACACTTGTAAGTCACCTTTGCCATTAGCTGCTAACGTCGTTAATGGGTCAGGCAGCTGCTATTGCAATGAGAGATTTTCACAGTTCTTTATTGGAGACAACTTCATTTAATCTCTAAATGTTTTCCTATTTCTATGGCACATCTGTTTGTGTGGCACAGTGTATATACTTTGTAAATGTAAAACATTTTCACTTTAGTAAAAAAAATTGGTAAATTCTTAGTCATCTATATGTATATTTAATTTCTAAATCATCACAGATATAAAATGCAAACATAATGTATAATCAAAGCTCAAGATTGTGGATTTGAACTTCATTTTAGACATTCATTCTTTTTTTTCCCTTTGTTTTGAAAACTGTACAATTTCAATCACATTTGTTTGCTGCCTTGGGTTAGTGGCATGAAGTGACAATTAAGTGTAATATATTACAAATAAATAATCATGCATAAGACCCTAGATGATTTGAATGACATGATTCATTGGAACTTTTTGAGGGTCTTTGGGGAAAGATGTGTTTGCCTTGTGTGCATATAAATGAAAGTAGACACATGAACAAGATGGCAGGGTATGGTGGATTGTACTATTATCCCTACTCATTCATTCATCTTTAGCAGCATGAATATATACATATGTATACATATGTGCATTTACATAAATATATATATATACATATATATATATACTTGCATTTTGATTACTCAGATTTCTCCATTTATATTTTTGAGATTTAGCTCACATGACTATGATGACCTCATAATTTTCACTGTCCACTATTTACAAATGAAAGACACCTGGGATGTCATGCAATATGTCTGGATGCCTTAGCATAGCAAATCTATTGTCCTAGGCCCAAAGATCTGAGAACCAGAACACCTACTACATGAGGTCTGGAAAGGTGGATATGCAAGCTCAAAGACAAGAAGAGAAATTGCTCTTCCTACACCATTTTGTTCTATTTTGGTCTCAACAGACAGAAATGTGCCCACCAATCAACATCAGTGAGAACAATTTTCTTTTCTCATATATGGAAAGAAATGTTAGTATTTTCAAAAGTACACAGAATTAATATTTTACTGTCTGGACATTTCTTATACCAGTGAGGTTGATACCCAAAATTAGTCATATTTTCATAATACCAGATAATTGAAAATATCTTCTTCTCTGTGGCATTTACTCTTCTGGCATGTGAGCAAAACACAACATGAAAATATTAACATTTCAAATTTGATATAATCAATATACCAAGTATCACATGCCATGAACATTGATGAAAGTATATATTTCTTTATTGGAATGTACACTTTTTTGTAACATAGTATGAGTTCTAATGTTAAAACACTCTTGTTTTCTGAAATGTTCACCCAGTTTACTTCTGCTTTTCAAAAGCTGATGCATTTTGCAAGGCAGCCTGCTACTTTTTGTACTTTTTGATAGTGTGGTTTGTAATGAGTTTAGCTCATTTGCCACACTACACTTGACCCAAAGAGAACAAGCATAAAAATATTAGTCTTCAAAACTAAAGAACCAAGTTGTTCCATTGCAACATTACCCAAGAATGTGCTTTAGGAAAAATTGTCACCGCTTTGAAAGTGTCATCAAGGGCAAGATCAGCATGGATAAATTATCTACATTTCCTTAATTTTTCTACTATGTCAAATAGTATAATCATCTGCTTGCGTTCTGTATTGCTGAGCCTACTAAGCAAATAATAATGCTCTAATCTTTCCAAAACACTTCCTTATTTATTTTGGCTTTACTTTTGTATTGCTTCATTAGTATTTCTGAATTTGCCTTAATTCATTCAACTTTCCATCTTATGTATCTGTGTGTAATCCTACCAGTCTTTATTTGATTAATCATTCAGCATGCACTTTTTATGATATCACAAGTCAATTTCAATATACAAACATTGTATCATAGAGAAATATTATTTTAATGTTATTCAGGAATATTAGTTCTTAAATATTTTCAACGAAATAATTTTCAAGATATAGCATGTTACTAAAAACTGGGGGTTTATATGAATGTAGAAATGAATTGAAATAATTTGCAATCATTATTTATTATTCAAATTTATTATTGAATAAATTATTATCATTTAATGATAATAATGATATTAAATATTTGTGCAGCTTTTACTATATACCAATTCTGAACCCATTATGGATGGTAATTCATTTGACCTTAAAGAATCACAACAGTGCTGCTGTTATTTATTCTATTTTCAACTATAAGAAAGTTAGTACATATAAAATAAACTTGTCTCCATTACAGTTAATAAGCAGTCCACTTGTCAAACAAAAGCCTTCTTGTAAGTTATCATAGATTATTGCCATCTTTAAAACTTTTTTGTTATGCAGATATTATTAGTCTTCTAATAAGCCATAAATCAAAATATTTTAAACTTTTTGAGAGCAGAAGATCATCCACATCTTCTTTTGGGTGAAGATATCCACAAATCTGTGATGACTTTCCATACTAAAAATAGTTTTGATTGTTATCTTAAGTTAAGCTCCTTGATGTTTTATATATGGACCTTACTTCTTAGGAGACTCTAAGAAGTACAGAGCATCAATATTCGTCTTACTAACTCTGTGTCACTGGTTCCTACTGATACAGGAGAAAGAAACTCCCAACCTGAAAGAGCCCTAGGATGAATTTCTGTTCTCTAAAATTGAAGAATGAATTTGAGGGATAACAGAGGTTAAAAGCAGAATATATTTATTGAGGCAAAGAAATCTCAAGTTCCACAGAGGGCCAGAAAGAGAACTTAGTGGGATGCCAAGGAAATCTGCCTTTTCTAGAGATTTTTATAGATTAAAATCAGGACACAAGTCCAAGGTGGGAACACGGAAACTCCTAAGGTGGGCATGAAGTGGGTCAAAACTATGGTCAGCCAATAAGATTACAAATATAATTGCTCCGGTAAAATTAATTACATTGGGATCAAATGGGGAAGCTAGTCACCTAGGAAGTGGGTATAAATATTGAGCAGGGACTCTTTCTGTAGGGGTTTGGGTTTGTGACTCTTCCTGGCTTTTTCAAAGTGATTAATACCCATTTGGAATCAATCCCTGATGTCTATTCCTAGGGACCTATATGGGCTCATTTGTTTCTTTTTTGTCTTGATGTCTGGCCCACAGGGGGAAGTGCTTGTGCTTCTTATAGTTTCAAGATATCTCTCAGTCCATACGGGCTCTTCTGAGGGTCTAGCGCTGTCTGACTACTTAAAATATTTCTATCCAACTCAGCTGCCTACAATAGCAGGACTGTTGGAATGAATCTGGTAACGGTTACTGCTAAACCACTTAAGTCAGAAGTCCAAACGGAAGTAAAGTCTTTTCATGTAATCTTCATATATTTTAAAGATACATAAAATTATATTCTTAACATAAAAGCATAGTTCATAGAGCAGAATATTAGACATAAGCTAGAACATTAGCATTTTCAAGAGGCCCTGTATGGTTTCAAAAGGAATGATAAATTCCAGAGAATAAAGCTTGATAGACTGCTACTTATTGAATCTATACAGGAGTAAATACATGCCATAAAGGACTCAGGATGTTTTAAAAGAGAAACGTTAATATGGAGTTTAATATTAAATTTACTTAGGGCAAACCCATTAATACCTAAAGCCAATATTGTTTTTCCATTTCCTGTATTACCCCAACTGTGAGGCTTGATCTTATCAGAACGACTTCTCTGAGAATGAAACAGACTTGTCTTTTCTCCCTAATGTCTGAATAGGGTTAAGTCCTCTTGACCTAAAACATGCCCTGTGAGTCCATAGTTCCTCCCTGGAAAGGCAGTCTCAGACGTGGCCCCAGCCTCCTGAACTTCCACAAAATTCCTAGGTGCCCTCCAGGCACTACTGAGCAGTGACTGACAATCTGATTATCTGTAGAAACACAAGAATTTAACAAAACCAGAAAAAATCAAAACCTACCAAGCAACAACAAAATCATTTTAATGTTTGTATCACATAACTATAATTTAATCTCTCTGGTAGAGGATTCCAGGCATGCAGATACTTCAAAGCGCTGCAGACTAGTTCTCATGTTCAGAATCACTGAGAACTATACTTCTTGACTTTCTAGGAGTACAGCTCAGTTATGTTCTGCAAAATGCCCTCTTAATTCTTACATGTGAATCAGATGCAGGGCAGTTTATAGACCACCTTTTACGAACTGTTGCTTGAGACTCAAATATTAACTTCCCTAGGATTCGCCATTGACATAACTGCCTTGTCTATCAGGAACCACAGCTATCTTGAAACTAGAAATTAACCTGTGTGTGCAACATAAGAACATTTTATCAGCATTCCCTATAGCATAAATCTCTCAACATCTACAGACAATGAAAAGAAGGAATATAGGATCTGTTCCTTTTCAGATCTTTTTTAAATGTACCATTGCTCTGTTATATTTATTATATTGGCTAGAAAATGATATTTCACATGTTTTTGAAGTCTGGCTTTTTAAAACACTATCTCTTTAAGTTGCTGAATATTAATTATTTGTGGATCACATCATTGTTAGTTGGCTTACATGCAGTAATCTCTACAATAAAAGTCCATTCATTGTTGATCCTGGCTTAAAATTCAAAGCTTAATCATGAAAATGGATGACTTTCCTTAATCATTAACAAAATTAGGCACATTACAGTACTGAAATAAATGATTTTTCTACATGAATATTATTCTTCTAGTTATCTGTCAGGTACTCATGCTTTGAAAACAATGATAAACATACCTTGCCAAAAAAAAATTTGGGGCTGGGTGATAGCTCAGTGGAGTAAGTGTTTGCTTGGCAAGCACAAGGTCTTCAGTTCAATCCCTGGTACCACAAAAATAGTTTAATTTTCATAATTGTCTGGCCCAAAGCATCATGAGAATTTTACTTTTCATACATTTTATACACATGAATACCTAAAATAGAATACTTAAATCTTTCAATCCCATGATTAAAGATTTAAATTCAGTGATATTTAAGTTCAATGATATTTAAATATTGAACAGCATCATCTTACCATTAAACTTGATAAATAATTTTATTGTATTCATAAAATTCTGAAATTGCTCAGTTAGTCCTTCTTGGACACTTCAATTCAATTTTTAGTGTCTTTTGCCTCTTTGTGCAAGTGAATTTTCATGTATAAAGCATTCTGAGAGATTTGAAATGGCCATCAAAGTTGTGGCACAATAAATGTGTTATAAAATATGTAGGTGGAAGGAACATGTAATAAATGACATAAAAAGCTATAGCAATGATGTAGAAAAAATAAACCATACAAACTTTTTTGTTTTTTTCAGTACCAGGGATTGAACTCAGGACCATGTGCTTGCCAGACAGATGCTTTTTCTACTGAGCTATCTCCCAGGCCCCCAGACTTTGTGATTTGTACCAAGTTTAATTTTTTTTTTAAATGAAAGAGATGTCTGAGACATTTAGACTAGATCTGTCAATATTAATGCTTACATATATTTTTGCTTTATTCATAAAAGTTTGAATATTTTGAAAAAGGTTTCCCCTGAGATTTGGATGATTAATAGTCATAAGGTATAATTAGTTTTTTTATGAAAAAAAAACATGCCAAAGATGTTCAACCTCATCATGCCAGATGGGAAGACTGGTTTAGAAACTAGAGGAAAAGTAACTTGAGTAAGAAATGTGCTGGGGTCCCTACTTAAAGGGGCTTCAAAGATGGTGTTGAAGGAAGCTGAGTTGGATAGGCATATAGGCAGCCATATAGGGCTAGAACCTTGAAGTCAGTGTGGATGAGGAGACAGCTTGCTGCTGTGGAGTGACAGGCACTTCCTCCGGGGGCCATACCTCAGGACAAAAGATGAGACAAATGCACCCATGTACTTCTCTAGGCATGGACATCAAGGATATTCTAAGTAGTTAAACAAACAAGTAGATTTAAGATTTGTGCATGGTCTCAGAAACAGTATAAAAACATGATTGAAATTAATGAAAATAGATTTACAACTCGAAACGTTAGTAATATTAAAAAATAAACAAGATTTGTTTCATTTAAGTGATCTGAAGGTTAACTAAGTAGGCTGACATATTGACAGGCTGCAGAATGGTCCCACCTGAAGTTTCATTCATATCTGACTGAGATCATAGTTAGGTGCGACTTTATACTTTAGAGGTAAGAGGTGGTACCATAAGAATCACCTCTAGCCATCAACTTGGGACAAAATCAGCACATTTTATATGCTGGAAGCTGGAACATAGATTTGGTGGGCCAAGAGTAAAATGTCATGAACTGAATGGTAATGATCCCCCTTGCCCTGAAAGTACCTAGAAGTGGGTTTATTGAGTTGTATTTTGACTACATAAGAATCTGACAAACCATTTTCCAGGAAGACTATAGTGTTTTGCACTTTCCTGCTAGCAATGTGGCGAGTTCACTTGTTCAGCATCTTTGCCGACACTCCATATTTTCAGCCTTTAATTTTAACCAATTTTAGCTGTCATGCAATGCTTTTAATTTGCATTTCCCTAATGTCTAACACTGTTGAGAATCATTTCATGTACTGACTTGCAATCCATATGTCTTTTTCAGTGATATAGCCATTCACTATTTCCCTGTGTTTTTCACTGGCTCTTTGCCCTCTTTTTACTGTACTAGAAAATTTCATTATATATTTTGATGTTTGTCTTTCATCAGTTATTTGCAAAATGAAAATATCTACACTATAGATTGTTCTAACCTTTAAAAAGTAATTCTTAAGTATTGTGCTTATAATTTCTGTGAAGTTCAACTTATATACACATATGTGTGTGTGGAATATATTTATAATCTACTAATGTGTGTGTGTGTGTTTGAAAACAGAAAGATATGTGTAAGGAACATTTGTCTAATAGAAGGATACTAAGACTTTTATATTTTATTTTTTCTGGATTGTTAACAATTTTGCTGATTGTATTTTTCTCCATCAACATGAATTTAATTGTTATAACAAGATAAAGATAACAGCAGGTCTTTTTGTCTATTTTATATATATATATATATATTTTTTTTTTTTTTTTTTTTTTTTTTTTTTTTTTTTTTTTTTTTTTTTTTTTTTTTTTTTTTTTTTTGGTAGAACCGGGGATTGAACTCAGGCCCTTGTGCTTGCCAGAGAAGGCTCACTTACTCTACTGAGCCATCTCCTGGCCCTATTTTATATATTGATGACCATTTGTAATAGTTATTTTGTGATTTTCCCTCTTTAGTGGTGCAAGTTATATTTTAAATTAATTAAGTTTATTGTGTAATTTAGGCTTACAAAATAATCACGTTATCATAGAGAATTTATTTCTCTGTTCGTGATGTATCAGAATTGTATTTTTTTTCCCATTCCTCTCATTTCCCTTCAGTCCTTCTTCACCTCTTTATTTACAAAAGTATTGTTTCCATGTTTTCCTTCTTTTGACCTTTTTAAATTTTTCATTTATTTCTTCTAGCTTTTTTTGACTTTTGTATTTTTTGTAGTTTTAGGGAAGGGTCTACAGGGTATTTGAGGTTCACTACAAGATTGGACTCATAGTGATCCACCTGTTTACAGCCTCCCAAGAGCTGTGATTACAGATGCATGCCACCATGCCCAGTCTCAACTGACCTCTCAGTAAGCCCCAAGGGCAGAGCGAGCATAGGAGGCCCAGGGATCCAGCCCTGGCTCCTGCACCTGCTCGCAGGCACTTTAATCTGCTGAGCTATTTGGCCAGCCTATTTTGTTTTGTTTTGAAGAGCAGAAACAAAGGAAAAAAACAAATAACAGAAATTAGCACAGTTGTTCAAATGACTGCTTACACAGAATAGTCAGGTTCAGGTTGCTGTGGTTTGATGCCCAGATCCTCAAGCCATACCAGAAATGCTCTGAAGGCATCCTGATCCATAAAAAAAGAGAGATTAATGGTAACATAAACAACACATATGTTACAGATTTTCAATACATGAATGACTAATAATTGTTGTTGTATTATCTATTTTTATCATCAGATGTATTGCTCTAATGATAAATGGATAGAGTTATGTAAGATTGGAAAATAATTGAATATTACCACTAGCTTTTCTTGCCTTTTACTTTTTAAAAAATTGTATTAATGAGAATATAATAATTGATTAAAAGTTAGAAATGATACATATTTAGAAGACCAAGATGACAGGAATTCAAACATGGTTTTGTATTACACTTTGCTGTCTTCAACGTAGTTACTTAAATCGCAGATATCAGAATACACAGTTAACTGATGTCTAGATCTACGCTTATGGCTACATTTTAAGAAATTTACTTAAAGAACTATGCCTTCAGTACCTCAACCATACCTGGACCTCATAGATATGATGGGACTCTAGATTTAACCTGTTAATATGAAGATATTGCTGGGAATCCGGGAAATGGGAGAATATCATTCAAAGGGAATGACATGGATCATTGGTGGCCAGGGATAGAATGAAATAGATGACTTCTGTGTAATAATTTCCTGATATTCAGATCCTTATGTTATTTTTTTTGCTTGAGTGGGGCCTGGATGTAGTGACTATACTCCCTGATACAAGTTCCCTTAATAAATAGGCTCCATGTAGCATGGAACTTATGTAGACTCTACACCAAAACATATGAAGAACTAAAGTATTCTGTCCAGCAGTCCTTAACAAACTAAATTTTGAAGACCATTCTCAATGGGCTCCTTGTCTAACTTCCCAGGGCTGTTGACTCAATTTAATTGGAATTCCTTATCCACAGAATTGTGGTATAATAATTACTATTCTACACCACTATATGTAGGGCAATTTGTATTGTAGAAATCAATAACTAATGTGCCTATTACACCACTAATTCTTGTTAAAAATTAATTTTTACCTTTGAGTTGAAGAAGTTCTTTCCCAATGCATCTTTTTCATTTATCATCTTCAAAAATTCTAGTTTTCCAAGCATCCCCTGTTAAGTCCAATCTCTTCCCTTTTAATTCAATCCTGCCTCTGTACATTTGGTCTACACACAGCCTATAGAGGCAATTACAGATCTACCCTTATTTGTTCCTTGTTGCTAAAATTTTTGTTTTATTTTTTAATTTTTTTTATTTTTATTTTTTGGTGGAACCGGGGATTGAACTCAGGCCCTTGTGCTTGCCAGAGAAGCACTTATTCCACTGAGCCATCTCCCTGGCCCCTAAAATTTTTGTTTTAAAAGAATTATTTTCTGTTAATCTATTAGTTTAAGGTGGAAAACTATAAAGTATATGAAGTGTCAATTCCTGAAGTTTTGATCATCATTTAATTCACTCTTTCTACAAATTTTGAATCAATATTATATTTCGTTTTACTGTAATTATCAGAGACTCTTTAACAGGAAAACATATAGTCCCTATGAATAGGAACTTGCTTAGTTTCTCACTTCAAGAGAATCTTCTAAAGGCCAGGGTTGTGGCTTGAGTGGTTTAAGATTTACCGTATCTGCAGTCAAACCAATATATTTACCTTTTTGACAAGTTCTCTTTTGCTGTGGATGTTGCTATGCAGCGTTATTAATTATGAGACTACTTAAAATAAGAAAAGGCAGGTGTATATACTACTGCTAGCCTGCCCATCTTTTTCCCAATATACTTAGATTTTCATGGCTAATTAGATATGTTACTTGATTACTTGGTATGCTTCCAAAAAGTGAGACATAAAGGCCAAAAGCACCTGGGATTTTCTTGACTTCATGTGGGACCCAACAAGCAGAGCCTCATCACTATTATGCAGGTGATTACTTAACTTTATAGACCTCTTTGTTTGGTCTTATTATGTCTTGAGTCTAGATATCTCCCTAAAGCCTCATGCCTCCACAAATGGGGCTTCTCAGCAATAGTTAGACCTAGAGTATGTAATGGTGGAATTAAAGGTATGTGGTTCCTAAATTAGTCCACTGATAGGCTTGGCATTGTTTTGGGAATGATAAGGGAGAGACCCTCCCTGGGTGTGAGCGCTACTTACCCAAAGGGCAGGTAGTCTGGATGGAAAGTAACCCACAGGGAGGGCTTCTGTGGTAGCTTACAGCTTGCTGCCTGCTACTTCGCGGCGTTGCTGCCATTTCACAAACTGTTTCTCCTCTGCGATGCCCCCGCTACGCCACCCTACTATAGAGCCAACCAACTGTGCACCGAAAAACTGTGACTGAGGAAACCCTTCCTTTTCTAACTTTGGATGCTATTTGTTTTTTCTGAGCAATGAGAAGAGTAGCCAACACATTTGGGCTGTGCCCTCTCCCCTTCCGGATGCTGGCTTCCTCTCTGTGCTGTGTTATAGCTGTGGTTGGTGCATTCTGTGCACAACTGTGTCCCTCTCTGAGGTTATGTATTTTGTAAACTGAACAGAGGACACCAAGGCCTTTTTCTTTGGAGGATCAGGGATTTAACTCAGGCCCTTGCACTTGCCAGGGAAGTGTTTATTCTACTGAGTCATCTCCCAGGCCCCAAAGCCTTTTGTTTTTTAATCTCATTTATTTATTTGGTACTGGGTCTAGCTTTGCACCTCAGACTCCTAGTGATCCTCCTGTCTCAACCTTCCCAGTTTAGAGGTTATAGGCATACACCACCACTCCGTTTCAAGGTTTCAGAGACATTATGGCATGCAGTACTGGGGATAGAACTTGGGTCCTTGTGCTTGTCTGGCAGGTGATAAGACCGATGAGCTATCTCCCTAGTCCAACACCAAGGACTTTACTTGGCATTGTTCTCAAAATTTTTACTCATATTTTGTTCAGTAAGGCCCGATTGGCTGTACATTCTGCCTTCAGCAAAAATTAGGTAATAGCTTAATTTATGAAGGAGTGATGTGAAAGGAATAGGTAAAGATTAATTTGCAACATTGGTTTCCTCAAACTCAGTTAGACAGAATATAAAAAGTAATTTAGATTTAGAATTATGGTCTAGTATAAGAAGACAATCAAAGGGAGATATTTTTTTTTATTTCCAGCATCTTTTTGGATGGTTAAAATTAAGTTGATAATCCTTTTTGAATGCCTGGATAGTCACTCATCAAAGCAAGATGAAAATTTCAGAATTTTGACTGTAACATAACTGACTGAACAGCTGTCACAGTAGGGAATTGTGACTTAATACATTTGTTAGCTCTCAGACCAGGATATCCCCTATGTAAGCAATAATCATCCTTTAAAGATATAATTAAAATTATGCTGGGAAAATAAACATATTTGAAGTATAACAATTTCATTGTGATTATATGTATTTTTTTCTTTATAAGCCACAGATTTTCTTGTAAAACTTAGTTCATTAAAGTCCAGTGTTTAGAGTCTTTGTATTTAAAGAAGTATAAAAAATAATATTAAATAATCATAATACATTCTAAGTAGGCTTTCTTTTAAAAATAGCCTACCATGTATTTAATAGATGAAGAATAGTAAAAAAGTTACATAGAAAATGTTACAGTAATCATAGAAGGAAAAATGCTAAAGGTATTCTGAATCTCATAATTAAACTGAAACTTACAGCTCAATTAAATTTAAACATCATTATACATAAAGCACCAGTGAGTATCAAGAGACTGATAAAAAGAAACACTATTGACGTTAATAGGCAAAAGTAAGAAATAATATAGATTGGACCAAGTACTGAAGATTGAGTTAGGATAAATGTGAATAATGTTAGAACCTGTGATTGATTTTGTTCTTTCATAAGCTAAAAATAAACCCTGCCTAGGGCCAGGCAAATAGCTCAGCAGATGAAAGTACCTGCTTAGGCAGACACAGGGGCCAGGTGTTCAATCCTCTGGCCTGCTGTGCTAGCACCGCCTCCGGGCACTCTGAGAGATCAATTGAACTGGGTGTGGTGGCACATGCCTTTAATCCCAGCACTTGGGAGGCTTTAAATAGGAGGATCGCTAAGAGTCTGATCTATGCAGTGACATCCTGTACACCCTGTCCTAGATACAAAAGAAAAAAAAAAGAATATACAGATATAGATATCTGCTTCCTATAAACAGTCTATTAACTTGCTCAAAGATATTGACTAGAGTGTAAAGAAAACATCATTAATTATTATTTTGTTTTGAGATGTTTGGGTTGGAAAGTTGGGAATGTGGAAATTGTGCATGGGTATGTGTTATCTGTAGAAAAGAAAGCAGCTATGACTAAGACTTTCATCTTCTTTACTTTTTCCAAATTCAGTTAGGGAGAATAGTAAATGGACCCAATGAAGTTTATTTCAATGTTCAAGATTCAAAAAACAAAAACAAAAAAAAGTTAGGAAATACATGAGGTTAATTATTTACTTTAGAAGAAAGATACATTGTGACATAATTAGAAATTTTCTTGTTCAAAGTCAGCATTGCAAAAAATGTTTTATTGATCTCAAACAAAGGTTGCTATAATAATCATATAATTATGTTATGATATGCACATATGTGGAAAAATGGTGCATTGATAATTATGTGTGAAAGCATTATTATGTTTTATATATTTTATATATCAACATTTAGGTATTATCCTTCAATATATTTAGGACATTGCTGGATAAAGAAGTTTCAGTCTTCTGAATCTAGACATTTTTCATATCCAAATTATACAGGAAATGATTTTCAAATTATTTTCTTTCTTAGAAAACTTTGAACTCTGATGTACTCTAAGAGGCAGTTTCCAGTACAACAGCTCTTCATGAAAACCTCATTCTGACAAATGAATTTTGTTTAATCACAGAAGGAAATGCTACATTTTCTTTCTGACACAACCAATATCATGCACAAGTCTCTGAGATGCTTATGTTACCACTGCCCAACAACTTGGTTTGTGTGTGTGTACTGTGTGAGTATGTGTGTGTGGGGGGGTGTGGGTGTATTGTTTTATCAGAATTAGTTCAAAACCACGAATATCTAGCTTCTAATTTCCAATCTGTATAAATTTAACGTCATTCATATTAATTTTCAAATTTGTTGTTTCTACCTGTGTACTAAAATATTTCTTCTCTCCCAGATAGTGTGTGTGTGTGTGTGTGTGTGTGTGTCTGTGTCTGTGTGTATAACATCTCAGTTTTTCTCATAATACTATTGATGGAACAATAATCCAACTTATAATTAAATACATTGAGTCAAAATTGCTGTAGCCTCGTGTTCCATTATTCCTGCAGAAGGAAATCTTTATTTTTGTTTCATTTCTCTTGCTGGCTCTCTGTCCCTCTTCAAAAAGACAGATGTCTTCATTTTTTTTTTGGAGAGCTTCCTTCTGTTACCAGCGTCTGTGCTAATTTACTGTTGCAAAAATTGAAAGAGGTTATAGAAAGAATATGGTAAGGTAAACAGTATACATATTTAATTTGGAAAAAATGTTAAACATCATCAGAGCTATCTTCTTATAAAAACGAGCATTAAGTTTCTGATTTTAGTGCAACAAGGCATCGACTGTGACTAACTGGTGACATAAATAAAATTTACACCAGTACTCGATTTAATTTAGCTTTGTGATGATTCTTTCAGGCTTTGAATTTTGCTTCTTTTTTGTTCTCTTCCTCATTTCTTCTTTACTTTCACCTTCAAATATTCTCTTTGCTCCTCTACTTTTCAATTTCTCTGACTTTAACTGAAGAACTAATAGATGCTAGAGAAATTGCTTATTGTGTCACTTCAAATATGCCCATTTAGTGGCAATATTTGTGTTATTGCCTAATAACATGAGGGTAATTCTTGTTTGGCATGTTTGTACTTTTAAGTTACTTCCAACCAGACTAAAATCATAATTTTACATGTTGATCAGCTCAGGAAATTTTAAATATCTATGCCTGTGATTCATGTCTGTAATTGATAGTTGCTCTGAAAGAATGATGTGGCTTTCTAAACTCGTAAAAAAATTACAAAGGCATGTAATTGGAAATTTATTTGTAACTTATGAATAAAGTTATTCTCAGTAGGTTTATCTTCGATGTCATATTTAGTTTCGATTATGTCCAAATAATAAGTTCATTTTATAAAGGGGAAAATTTGAAGAATGCCAATAGATAAACATATTTGTTTTCAAGAACATCACAGGTTTAGATTTTTAATTCAGATCATATTTTTGCTAAAATCATCAGAAGACATCCATGTTCCAGGTCTTAGGTGTTATGCTAAATCTTATTGTTTACTGTTTAAGATTTTCTAATGAATTTTCTTTGATTTCCATCTTCAAAAATCTGAAAATAGTTTAATGAGGTATAAGAGAAAATAAAAGTAGCCGAAATTATAATAATAATTTAACATTTTTTAAAAAACAGGTTGATTTTGAAGCAGGCTGCCAGCATCTGAAGGGGTTTGAAGATGGAGAACAGAAATGAGAGGTCATGCTTATTTTATCACATTAGGGTTCCAGGTAGAACGACAAACGACAGGGAACAAATATTCACAACAAAAACTAACAACAGTGTATACTGAAATTCTCTCATATTTTGCCTAAGACAAATGTCAACACTTCACATATGTTGGGGATATTATTAAGGTGCTATAATTTAATCTATGGATATTAGAAATATATGTTACATGTACATTTTTTGTTTTCAGATGACTTTCATGAATATTTAAAAGGAATATCTAACTGCCTAAAAGCTAGTTGTATAATATATAAATTATATACATCACAAATTATACAAGTAAACATTATACATAAAATGTTTATAGTATTTTTTTCTGTATTATATACTATGGAAAAGCCATCTAAAGAAGAAACACAAAAACATGAAAAAGAAAGCTATAATCTCATAAACAAAATCACTGTATGCTGTTTTCCATATAATATATTGATATTTTGACTATATATTGTGAAGATTTAAATTCCCAAAAACTTGGAAAAATTCTGTTACATTCATTTCCAGATCATTTTGCTATATATAAATATAGTCCTCTCAC
The DNA here is from genome assembly GCA_004027165.1 of Ctenomys sociabilis. NCBI lineage: Eukaryota > Metazoa > Chordata > Mammalia > Rodentia > Ctenomyidae > Ctenomys > Ctenomys sociabilis. The sequence continues at coordinate 24,655 of PVKA01010717.1, forward strand.
AGTATCTTACTTTCAAAGAACATTAAAAACATTATCAAGAACATTGGAAATATATCTATTATAGTATTGAAAGTTCACATATGTATAGAAAATATAGTACTAATTGTGTGAATAATTATTTCGATATTTCTTGGAAAAACTATCTTTATTTAGGTCTGATATGTTTTCAATAACTAGCATTTGCTAAAATTAATAGAACCACTTATGTAAAAGATTGTGGGCATTTTAATTTGGATACATTTTGAAAGGGTTAAATATTGACTGAAATGAAGTTATTAGTAATTTTTGAATGATAAATATAGTCACTTCTTCCCCATTTCTTTTTAAATCCTTTCAACCTGGTAGTGAAATGCTTTTAATATTAAAACATCTATCTAAAAGTAATGAGGCATGAGAAACACTGTAGGAAACATGCGTTTTCTCTGCCCTACCTTTGACATATAATCTGCTTGATAACTTTGAATAAATTGAGTAGACATGTAAAGATAGTGATTTTAATTTTTAAAGCCAAACTAATTGCATAGGTTGGTTATTTTTATAAAGAATTGATAAACTTGACTAGGTTAACAAACCATAAATGTTAACTAATAATTCTTTTTTGCTATTAAAGTTTTACCTGGTCTCTAAAAATACTTGTGGTATAGAAAATAAGAGCAATGCTACTCCTCTTTCAGTTATCCTACCAATTTCACAGCTGCATATTTGGAAACATGTTGAGAGAAAATATTAGAATATTTTAAAGCCACATGGGATTATTAAAAATGGAATGAATCCTCTAAATCTTTAAGACAACTGTTCATCAGTTGCTATTTCTTAAAACAAAATCCTCTATAACTTGCTGGAAACCTCTAATTTACAGCTATTCAAGCAATGTTCCTGCAGAATGGTCAGAGGACCTTAACGGAACATGGGAAAGGAAGAAATTAGCTAGATTCAGCATTTGCTTTAATTTTTACATTTTCATTCAATTAATTCACCTTACTTGGCTAGCAAGGCTGAACTTGAGTCAAAGCCTTAATTCCTTCAGCTCCATGTAAATGATGTTGCCAGAAAGGCCTTCTCAGATGATGAAAAGTGTGGTCTGTATGGAGCATGCTCTCTGTTATTTTTGGATGGGAGAGACAAAAACATTTCATGCTCTCAGAAAAGAAGCAGTGAGTGTTAAAGGAAATCAATGCTTGACTTTTAGTGGAGCTAAATGATAAGCTTAAAAGTTGCCACAGATTCACACATGCATTTTGGAAATCTCATTCTGTAATCATCCAGCTCTGACTAAAGCCACATCTGTCCTGGGCTGGACAGAGTTCTGGCGACCCTGTACTAACATGGGTGTAGGAAAACAAGACAGAAAGGTAAAACAAAGAAACATGTGAACAACTCAAATGATGGATAAATGCTCTCTGAAGGAAACCTTTCTTCTTCTCTCTTCTTGTTCAGAGATGTCAGAAATAATTCAGTTTACCATTTTTTTCACTGCAGAAAAATTAGAACATAAGCTACACACTGTTACATAAATAAAATTAGTGATGAATTTGACTCTTTTTAATTTGCTTATCTTCGTGTTTTCTTCTGTTTTGATTTTTTCTTTTCTTCTTAATTCTTTCTAAGCTGAAATAGCTGTCAAAATTTATTCTCAGTTATATTTGAATGAGACTGTAGATTTGACAACAGTATAACAGAGGTAAACATCAACAAGTAGTTGAAGCTCGCAAAGCAAAAAGGGTGTAGCTTCCCCTGAATCTCGTAATGCCAGTATGAAGAGATTTTCTTTTAACTTTTAGTATCACATAGAGTTATTTGAGATGTGTCACTAGATCCTTTTATTTAAAATATCTGCCAAGTTTTCCAGACTAGAAACATGAATACTTGCCACCAGAAAGGCTTGGAGAAACAGTTGATCTAAACTAAATATGTAAATGTACCAGACATAGATGAATAGACAGACAGACAGACAGACAGACAGATATTTTTTGCTGCTATGAATGTCCAAGGACTATTATCATCATAAATCTTATTTAGATAAAATGAGATTTTAGCAATGTTACTTTAGGGAACATTTGTCACTTCCACTGTAAATTTCTGAGACATACATTTTGCCTTCCTATTTATCTCTGGAGGTATGACCATGAGTCTGTCCTGGAGTGTACGGGTAGATAATTAGGCAAATTGTAAAGACAGATACACCTCCTTGGCTCTCAAGCAAATCCACCATTCTGGAGCACATCAAAAGCCATGACTGATTAGTAAAGTTTTAAGACAGGTTTTGAAAGTGTTAACATATTTAAAAAGTTGTGAACATATGGGAAATATTTTTTCCAACATATTTATATACACAAATCAATTTGCAAAATATATTTGCAAATTCTCAGAAGTATGTTTTCTGCATTTGGAAAATAAGGAAATTTGTAGAAATAATTTTGAAGTTTTTGCTGTCCTCTGAATTTATATTTTGTTTTCCTAGAAATATTTCAAAAAGTTCAGGAAACTCTAACATACAAAGTTTTCAGTTCCATCCCTTCTGCCTCAAGTGCACAAAAAGCAAAGCAGTAATCTATCTCGTTTATTTCTTTGAAAATGGTGTTCTTAAAGTACATCTTGCAGATAGATTATCTATCCCTCACAGCAAAGCTTCACAATGGGAGTCTAATAATTGCTCCTTTTCTAATTTCACTAAATGAGTTATAATTATTTTATGTCTGTTTTATGGTTACTGAATAGTATTAACCTAAACTCTAATTATAATATAGCTTTCAAAGAAATGTATGGACACCAAATTGATGAACAGCCAGCTTATGTAGGAACATCCCATAAAGCAGATACGCAGCTAATAGTTTTAGGAATAGCATGTTAAAATTCAGGAGCACAATTCATTTGTGAATGAAACAGCATATAAATCCATTGAGTTTATAACTTCTGAGATATAAAGGATCCTGACACTGTGATTAATACAAATAAAATAAATTTATAGTGAAGCACAAAATTTATATTGTCAAATATATTTAAAACCAGTAATAGACACACAGGCCCCATATAATATTTAAAATGCGAGTTCATAGTACATCTTGAGTCCTCTGGACTTATAGAGATATTATCAAAATAAATGCTGTTTCAATAAAACAGATTAAAATACTGACAAAGTCAATCTACCTCAAATGTTTAATAACAACCTTAATCTTTATGCTATTTTAAAATTGATTAATCTATTAATTTATCATAAAAGAATGAGCAGTATATGCTTTCAGTTTTCTTTTTTCCTCCTTACCTCTTTCTTTCTTTCCTTCCATCTGGGTCATATGCTGCCCAGGCTGGCCTTGAACACCTGACCTCCAGCTTCAGCCTCACAAATAGTTGGGACTCCTGCCATGCGTCATAGCCACAAGCTCATTAAATGTCTTAAATCTAATTATGAATTAGAGAATATGCACATGCAGAATGAGTAGATCCAACATGTGAAAAGTACATTAGTGATTCAAAGTTTTCTTCTAGGAGAATAAATTCAAATTATGAGAGGCCCGCTCTCAGCCAATGGGATGTCTCTAGCTTGCCTTGCAAGTGTCAACTGACTTTCATGTTGCATTCACCTTTCATGTCTTGCGGGAAGCATTTGAGAAAGGCTTCACTGTGCAGCTCAAGCTGTCCTGGAAGTCATTGTGCAGCCCAAGATGATTCTGAAGTCCCAGAGACACTCTTACTCAGCATTCAAAACCCTAGGACTGCCAGTATGCACCACTGCTCTCATCTGACATGCTTTTCATTTTGTATTTTTAAAAATTTGAATGGGCAATGTTTGTAGATTTACAGTCTATCTTAATTTTTATTTTTTACTTAACACATGTTCACACTAGAGCATAGGGATTCTTCTAAACTGTATTATAATTTCCAAAACATCCAAATAAAAACATTAAAATGTTGAACATACATGATGGCCTTGAAGTGCCTGGACACAATCTGAAAAAAGAAACTGGACAATTGTCTGAAATAAAATACTTAATAAAATACTTAATACAGGCTATTATATTTATGTTGACTGAGCATGTGAAAAGGACTACACCGGTCGCCTTGCCTGTTCACCTGGTGATCTCAGTCTCTTACACATGTAATCAATTCCTACTGTCCTCTAACTTTGGAACACTGACTGCCATTCTTAAAAACAAGAACAATACAAACAATGGCGGCATCATTTATCAGGAGTTTGTAAGAGTCTGGAAAGGACATTTCATATTGTGAGGTACCTAGGAAACAAATACTATCAATATTAATATTACATGGATGAAAAACATGGAGCATAAAAAGGTTACAGGGTTTCAATATCAAAACATAGGTACTGAATATTACAAATCTAAAACTATTGTCTCCATTGTCAGCACACAAAGTGTTTTCAATCAGATCTATATAAACTCACATGAGCCCTAATATTTTCCTAACACTTCTAATTCTTCAACATGGGGTTAAATGGTTCCCAAACAACTATTCTGAACTTCAGTGCAACTCTCCAAATATTTGCCAGAGTAGATCTGTAATATGCTGAACAATGGGACAAGGGATGCAGAGATAACAAGCATCCTCATGGAGCTGGCAAGGTGGTGACAAAGACTGACATAAGCATTACACTTTCAAATGATGTGATAACAGTGGGAAGGTCTATGGAGCAGGGGTGTGCTGCACAGTCTAGGAAGTATGGCAAATCATTTATAGAAAATGCAGCGACTGAACTAAAACAAATGGTTTAGTGTTTAATAGTTGAGGGAGAGTTCAAAGAAAGTGAGATTGTTAGAAACACAGGGAAACAGCAAGAGAACTCAGACTATTCTGTAACTGGTAAAATATTAGAATGCTTGTTTATTTTTTATTCATTTATTTATATTTATTTATTTGGTGGAACCAGGGATTGAACTCAGGCCCTTTTGCTTGCCAGAGAAGTGCTTATTCCACTGAGTCATCTCCTTGGCCCCAGCTTGTTTATTTTTATAAACAAAAGAAAATACTTATTTTTATAAACATATGTAACATATATGTATAAATAAATGTTTAGTTAAAAGATTTTTATAAATGTATTTAGCATAGGGTCTGCAGGCTCTCACTGCAAAGACTGGACTCCAACGTTCTTCCTGTTTTCAGCCTCTTAAGCACTGGGATTACAGCCAGGCACTGCCATGTCCAGTCTCAATCGCCTCTAAGCATGCCCTGGGGGTGGTGCCAGCAGGGCAGGCCAGGAATCGAATCGCTGTCTAAGCACACACTTTAGTCTGCAATAAAAGATGAAAAAGAAAGAAAAACTGAAAAAGAAAATAGACTTTCAATTTTCAGACTATACTGATTGTCAGATGCTTTGTTTAACAATCCTAATTTCTTTATTTAAAGGGAAATGAATAATTGTGTTATGAAAAGATGTGAATGTAATAGTGGTCAACTTCATGACTAATACTACCTATTTGATGCTTTTACTGAAGCATAAGTTGAACTCTCATTTTTTTTTTGTTTTAACTTCCAAATTTTAAAGGCTAGACAAACTGATTTGAAATCAGTTTGTGGTTTATTTGTTTGATACTAGAAAAAGAAAAAAAATGAATTTAAGCAACATTATGACTTTTTGATATTTGTGTGAAGGCATAATTTGTATTTGTGTGACCTTTTGACCTTTTGGGTTTGCAAGAACATTCCGAGTGAGCTTCTTTAAATGGCTAATAATTTGCTTAGCTGATCCATTCCTATGTCTTCTATCTTCTGTTATAAATGGCCTATTTATACACTAGAGAAACAATCTGATAGAGTTCTATAATATCAGCACTTCACACTACTTGCCTTTTTTCTCACTTACAAAGTAAGCTGGGTTATTTTCTCTTCACTAGATTGGCTATAAAACAACATCTGGGTCTCTTGAGTTTATCATTTTTGCTCCCTTTACACCATTTTGGCATCCTTATAAATTCAAAATGGGCTTCCATCTGCTAAAAGCTTTTCAACATGTTTGCTTTTTATCCTTTACCCTGAGTTCCGGTCTATAATGCACTGTTGTTTTTTTACTGTTTATTTTATTTATTTTTTAAGCTTGCTTGTACAGTACAAGAGCCACATTGTGGCTGCATACGTGCCCAATGGCAGCAAATGGTAGGTGCACCTCTGTCAAATACACTGGGACTTCGCCTAAAAAGAGGGAACTTCATCTGTCCAATTTCCAGATTAGCTGACACAAGGCACTGAAACAGGATTTATGGACTTGCTTTATATCTTAATATCTAGCAGGATAAATTATTCTATTCTTATTTGCTTTAAATACTGCAGCTATACCAATTGCTGGCAGATGAGGAACCATAAATCTGCTATGTTGATGTGGAAAAGATGCTAACTCTTCCTAGCATGTTACCCCATAAACTTGTGCTTCCCATTCTAAAGTACAGTCTTCACAATTTAGTGTTATCATGAAGAATCACCAACTCTGTACAACATCATCAACTAAAAATGGCAAACAGTAAACCAGAATCTCTTTCAAATTCATGTTTGCATAGATAGTAAATTTCACAGAGTAATTCTATGAGGAAGCACATATTTCCTTTTGGGTATCATATTCCATTACAACACAGGATTGCTACCAAAGGAAGCTGTTCCTGTTCCCTGTGATAAAATCTACTGACCTCTTTTTGTAAGATTAATATTGTTCCCAGCCATGCAATTGGAATGTTTCTACCTGTATATAATCACATTTGCTTATGTAGTTTAGAATGCAGAATTACTTGAAACCCAGTAATGATGAATAATGTTACTATCACCTAATTCCCCCAAAGAGTCTACAATTAGCCCAAGAAAGTAGATAGTCAAATGCAATTTTTCCTACTGCAGAAGATTCTGAAATTCTTTAATGTTTATTTAGTTACTCAGGTTTTCTGTTTTGTTTCCCAAAACAAAACTTGAAAAGGAAGTATGGTTTTATAAACTCAACAGAGCTTCAGGGGTCTGGAATCTACTATTTACATTACTCCAGAATCTGCTGGAAAACATGCTAAATCCTTGTTTATCAATTAGAATTATTTACCAGTATAAAATATATATCTTTCTTTTTCTTCAAATCCTAAAGCATGTAAAAGATTTAAAAGATATATGCTATTTAATAATTCATCTTGATCAATCTTAAGAGCTCTGTAATTACAATCTAGATATTCATTTAGTTTTCAAAATATAGTGATATCTCCTCATGGTTCCAATATAAATTATTTTAAAGGACTATTTTTACTTGTTTATTTTCTTCTAATACTTTGTCTTCTTCTTACTACTGAGGCTAGGGCTATCACTTCTATTAGTTTTAGGGCTGTAATGGTTGGCATGCTGTAGGGCTAAGTTGATTGGATATTCCTGCTAATTCACCTTTGCTATTGATTTCATTTTTGACCATGGGTTAATTTGGCCATGATTTTTCAACAAGAAAAGTTAATGAAATACTTTTCCATCACACATTTGACTCTCTGTCTCTAACGAACTTGAGCTTATGAGCCTGTTTGAAACAAAGTAGATCCTTATTCATTATACAGTTATGCCCCAAATCCTTCTAAAATACTGATTCTTAAAACTGTTGAGTCACATGTAGGCATACCAGTGAGTCCCACAACATATATTTTATCTATATTTTTTTTTCCAAAAGATCATGGTTGTTTGTCTATAATGGCCCAAAGTTCCTTTAATTTGTATGTGTTTTAAGCAGTGACCTTGATGCATTGTTGAGAAACCAGTAGTAATTTAAAACCAGTAATGGTATTTGAAGTCAGAATTATTGTTTTCCTTGAACTTTTTTTAACCATATATATGAATTTACAAGCGTCTTAATTGTACCAATTTTATACAGTTTTAGCTCTATATCTGTATAATTTTCTGTCTCCTCTTGCTATTTTAGGACATTTAATCAATATTCATAAGCTTTTGAGTTTTACCCTTTCTTATGCCAAGAAATGTTATAATAAACTCATACAGAAATGTTATAATAAATGCTTGTTAGAGATTTAAATGTCTTTATCTGTAGTATTTTCAAGTCTCTTGTTCAGTGCCTGGTCATAACATACATTCAGAAACATGTTGAATATATAGAATAATGAATAAATAGAGATATACCAACTTTTTAAATTATGGGACAGATCTAAATGCCCTCTAATTATAAAATTGTGATGATTTCACGCTACTTGAATTTTTATTTATGTATCTCTTAACTTTATCAAAATGATAGGGTTATTTTTGAACTATCCACAACATTCACATCACCAGTTGGATACTATTGGATTCACCTTTAATCATTCATCTGTATGCTAGAGTTACTGTCTTCACATTCACTTCTGAACTGGATTTCATGATGCCTCTTCTTTTGCTTTGTATTGTTTCTTCTTTCAATATTTAGAAGAGAATACAGTTCTGAAACTAAAATATTATTTCAAATTATTCTAATTCAATCCAATTTTTCACTCAATGAATATCAAGACTGTTTAGTCATTGCTAGAGATCAAATTGTTACATTTGACAATTCAGTTTTCTTAGAAAACATCTCTTCCTCAAGTGTTTTTAGGTATTCAGATTCTACTTGGCATCTATAACGTCTCTAAAATCATACTACTCAATATAAAATCTTTTGAAAAGATAGAATGCCTGGATATCATTACTCATTATGAACAAAACATTGATTTTGAAACATTGTCTTATGGGCTCTTCTTGTATAGTAGAAAAGGTGATTTGGTGGAGAAAATATTAAAAATCTAGAATTTTCACATACATCTGGAGGAACTGAGATATACTCACTACATGAAAAACTAGTTTTCATTGGCAACATGAAGTCATAAAAACCTCAGGAATTGATATCTCCTATGATATTTCTTGTAGCAATTTTTTTGTCCCTGTGACAAAACACTTTATGCCTGTTAAAGCAAGAGAGGTTTCTTTTGGCTCACAGTTCCAGAAGTCTATGTTTGGCAGGGTCAAATGGAGAATCAGTATGGTGATGTGACCTTCAATAAAAGGAAACTTCTTGTGCTGTGGAAGCAGAGAAAGAGAGATGAGGACATAACCTCATAAGCCATGCCTGGAAAACAAGATACCTTGTTGTCTTCCTAGTGGTTGTTCATAGTACTAGAAGCCGATGTGGTATCCTGTCCAACCACCATTAGTGCAAATCATGCTTCTCATAGAATTATGCAGAAGTACTGCATATTTATCCTAACTGTACTGTTCATACAAACACATCATAGTTCTTCCTTTGTATACACCTTTTTTGTCTAGACATGTCAAAGATGGGCACTCCATTGTCATTAAATGATTATAGGTGCTTCAACTTGGGAACACAATCAAACACAGTCCACCAATCCACAATAATAGTGAGTTATCTGAAGAAGTTACTGACTATAGCCATTTACAGCTCAACTTATTATTATGGCTCCACTTTAAATACCTCATTTTTATACTTTTTGGCTGGATGGTTAAGACCAAGATAAAGCAAGTCCTATATAACAAAAAATGTAGCATTGTATCAGATGAGGTCAGTGAAGTTCCGTCAGGGTTTATCTTGTAATCCTATACCTCCTATACCTGTAGATGTTTTGTCTCTGTCAGCCATGTGGATGAGTAATAACCATTGCTGGACAAATTTTCTTTCTATGAGAGCTTGAGAGAAAGTTTTTCTCCATGTGACTCTCCCCAGGCTCACTATAGAACTTTGATCTCTTTCCTCTGTGGCTCCATAATCTCCTTGTTCAGAAAATTTGGGGCCCAACTGAGTTCCATGATGTTACAGTACAGGTTCCCTATGTCCTGAGTATTTCCTGATTTTTCAAAAGCTAGGGTCAAAATGTTGGCTTACCTTGCAGCCCTTCTAATTCTCCAATTTATAATCTATGAACTTAGGTTGTTAACCATCCAGAAGAAAAGCTGCTTAGTACCCTGCAGCATATGCCATTCAGTTTGCCCTATCTGACTAAATTATTTTTAGTTGTTGTACATTTCTCTTTATATTTCTTCTTTTGACTTGTACTAGGAAACTATACAATATTTGCACATGTGTGACTGATTTATTTCACTTATGAGTATATGTTCAAATGGCATCCACTTCAATATAAATACTTCAAGTTTACCATTTTTTATAGCTGGATAATACTTCATTATATAGAAATACCACACCTTTTTCAACCATTCTTCTTGTGACGCACATCTTGGTTGTTTCCAAGATTTTGTTATCACAAATTGTGCTGCTATAAACATAAGTATACATATATCACTATGACATGATGTTTTCAGTTCCTCTGGGAAAATTCCCACTCGGGGGATAGCTGACTTGAATGGGATTTCCACTCCTACTCTTTTGAGGAGCGTCCACACTAATCTCCACAATGGTTGCACCAGTTTACATTAAGAACCAGCAGTGGACAAGTATTCCCTTTTCCCCACATCCTCTCCAACATTTGTTGTTGGTTGATTTCTTTATGATAGCCATTCTTTCTGGAGTGAGATGGTATCTCAATGTTGTTTTCATTTGCATTTCACGAATGTCTAGGGATGTGGAACATTTTTTCATATATTTATTTGCTTCTTTTAATTTCATCCTGTGAGAAGTGTGTATTCATCTCAGATGCCCATTTCTGGAATGGATCTTCAAATTTGAGGGCGCTAATATATCTTAGTTCTTTATATATTCTAGAGAGCAGACCTTTGTCTAATTGCTTATTAGCTAGGATTTTTTCAAAATTTGTGGGTTGTCTTTTCACTTTGTTGACAATTTCTTTTCACGTGCAGAAAATCAAGAAGAGTTGATCCTAGTTGTTGATTCTTTCAAGTGTTTCCCATGGGAATACATGTTTGTTCATGAACTCTATGCCAACCTCTATGTCTTCAAGAGTTCCTTCTACATTCTATTCCATGAGATTGAGTGTTTCTGTTTTAATGTTTAGATATTTTTATTATTTTATTGAAGTACAAATACCAATGGGACAGTTTCTTGACAAATTAACAGGACAGATTGGATAAATTAATACACTGCAAACTGTTTTCATAATGTTTTGGTATGGTACAAGGTGCATACATGATATTATACTTACAGACATTATTATAGCAGATGTCACTCATCACTGAATTAAGAGAGTGTAGCTGTTTACTTATCTTATTTTTTATACCTGAATTATCACAGATTCAATATTTAATAGTTTCTACCTTGTTATTTACCTAGTGGTTGCCCATAGTACTAAAGGCAATGCAATATCTTGTCCAACCACTATTCCTGCAAATCTTGCTTCTCACAGAATTATGCAGAAGCATGACATATTTATCCTAACTGTATTGTTTATACATATGCATCATGATTCTTCTTTTGAATCCGGCCTTTTTTTTTTTTGTCTAAATCTCTCAAAGATGAGCACTCCATTGTCATCAAAGCAATTTAGGTGCATGAATGGCGACACAATCCAGCATTCCAGCATTCCACAATAATAGTGAGTTATCTGAAGAAGTTGTTGACTATAGCTATTTACAGCTCAACTTATTATTATGGCCCCATGCTATATACCTCATTTTTATACTTCTCTACTGGATGGTTAAGACCGAGATAGATCAAGACCTATATACCAAAAGATGTAGCTTTTGTTTCTGATGAGGTCAGTAAAGTCCTATTAGGGTTTATCTTGTAATCCTGTAAACTTACTCTGTAGATCCTTTGTCTCTGTCATCCATGCAGACGAAGCACAGCCAATGCTTCACCAGTTTGCTCTCTGGGAGAGCCTGAGAAAAAATTTTCTTTCCATGTGACTCTCCCCAGGCACACTATACATCGTTAATGTATTCTCTCTGTGGCTCCATAGTCTCCTTGATCAGAAAATTTGGGGCTCAGCTGAGTTTCATGATGTTACAGTAGAGGTTCTCCTATGCCCTGAGGCTTCACTTGAAAGGCTAGGGCCAAAAGGTTGGCTGACCTTGTGGTTCTTCTATTTCTCCAGTTTTGATCTGTGAACTTAGTTTGTTAACCATCCAGAAGAAAAGCTGATTAGTACCTTATATGCCATTCAGTTTTCCCTAACTATCTGACTAAATTGTCTTTAGTTGTTGTTGAACATTTCTATATGTATCTCTTCTTTTGTCTTCTTATACTAGGGAGACTATATGATATTTGCACATGTGTGTCTGGTTTATTTCACTTAAGAGTATATTTTCAATTGGCATTCACTTCAATATAAATGCTTCAAGTTTATCATTCTTTATAGCTGAATAATACTCCATTATATAGAAATACCACATCTTTTTCAACCATTCCTCATGTGACACACATCTTGGTTGTTTCCAAGATTTTGCTATCACACATTGTGCTGCTATAAACCTAGGCATATATATATATATATATATATATATATATATATATATATATATATATATATATATATATATATATCACTATAATATAATATTTTCATTTTCTCTGTGATAATTCCCAGTAGGAGGATAGCTGGCTTGAATGGGATTTCCAGTCCTATGCTTTTGAGGAGTCTCCACACTGATCTCCACAATGGTTGCATCAGTCTACATTCCCAGCAGCAGTGGAGAAGTGTTCCCTTTTCCCCAATCCCTCTGCCACATATTTTGTTGGTTGATTTCCTTATAATAGCCTTCTTTCTGGAGTGAGATGGTATCTCAATGTTGTTTTTATTTGCATTTCATGGATGGCTAATGATGTGGAACTTATTTTCATATATTTATTTGCTTCTTTAATTTCGTCCTCTGAGAAGTGTGTATTCATCACAGATGCCCATTTCGAATTGGGTCTTTAAATTTGAGAGCACTGTAACTTCTTAGTTATTTATATATTTTAGAGAGCAGACCTTTGTCTAATTGCTTATTAGTTAGGATATTTTCAAAATTTGTGGGTTGTCTTTTGACTTTGTTGACAGTTTCTTTTCACATGCAGAAACTCCTCAAGAACAGTTGATTCCAGTTGTTGATTTTTTCAAGCATTTCCCATGCAAATACGTGTTTGTTTATGAACTCTTTGCTTACTCCTATGTCTTCAAGAGTGCCTACTACTGTCTCTTCCATGAGATTGCTTCTGTTTTAATGATTAGATCTTTAATCCATTTTGACTTTAACTTAGTGCATGGTGATAGAGCTGAGTCAAGTTTTAGTTTTCGACATATATATAGAAAGCCAGGTTTTCCAGCACCATTTGTTAAAGAGGCTATCCTTCCAGTAAGCTTGTTTGGCCCTTTTGTCGAAGATCAGATGGCTGAGTGTGATTGTAGATGACGCTGCATCTTCTAATCTATTCCATTGATCCTGAGGTCTATTTCGTTGCCAATGCCGTGTTGATTTTATCACAGTGGCTTTGTAGTATAATTTCAAGTCAGGAATTATGATGCCTCCAGCCTTGTCTTTGTGGGCCAGGATTGCCTTTCCTATTCTAAGTTTTTGTGGTTCCAAATATATTTTAGGAACTATTTATCTAGGTTGGTGGCAATTTGATAGGGATTGCATTAAATCTGTACAGCAATTTTGGGAGTATGGCCATCTTCACAATGTTGGTTCTTCCTATCCAGAAGCAGAAAATATTTTTCCATTTTCTGAAATCCTCCATAATCTCTGTTCATAGGTTGTTGTATTTTTCTGTGAAAAGATCTTTGACTTCCTTGGTTAATTGAATTCCAACATATTTCATTTTGTGCGGTGCTATTGTAAAAGATATTGTTTCTATTGTTTCCCTCTCAGGGTATTTGTTATCTGTGTAGAGGAATGCTATTGATTTTGGAGTACTGTCTTTGTATCCTGCTATACTACTGAATTTCCATACCAATTCTAATAGCTTCTTGGTGGAATTTTTGGGGTCTTCCACTTAAAGTATCATGTCATCTGCAAATAGTGATAATTTAACTTCTTATTTACCTATTCTTATTCCTTTTATTTCTCCCTCTTTTCTAATGGCTGTTACTAATGATTCCAAAACTATATTGAATAGGAGGGGTGATAGAGGACATCCTTGTCTTGTACCTGATTTAAGAGTAAAAGAAGTCAGTTTTTCCCTGTTTAGAGTTATATTAGCTGTTGGGTTGTCATAGATGGCTTTTATCAAGTTGAGGTAGAGTCCACCTATTCTAATTTTCTGTAGGGTTTTGAACATGAATGAGTGTTGGACTTTGTCAAAAACTTTCTCTGCATCAATTGAGATGATCATGTGTTATTTAGATTTCAGTCTATTAATACAGTGTATTATATTTATAGATTTTCAAATATTGAACCATCATTGCATCCCTGAGATGAATTCCTCCCTGGTCATGGTTTATGATCTTCTTGATGATTCGGTGTATTCTGTTTGCTAGAATTTTACTGAGGATTTTTGCATCCATGTTCATGAGGGAGATTGGTCTGTAGTTCTCTTTTTTGGCTGAGTCTTTCCCTTTTTTCGGAATCAGTATAATACTTGCGTCCAGAAATGAGTTTGGGAGGACTGCTTCCTTTTCAATTTCATTTAAGAGTTTAAGAGTGCAGGGATTAGATCTTCTATAAATTTCTGATAGAATTCAGCTGCGAATCCATCAGGATCTGGACTTTTCTTTGTCGGCAGGCTGTTAATTATGTTTCGTATTTCATTGGCAGTTATTGTTTTATTCAGAGTTGTTGCATCTTCTTAGTTCAGTTTTGGTAATTTGTAACTTTCAAGGAATCTGTCCATATCTTCTGTGTCTTTTATTCTGTGAGCATTAAGATTCTCAAAGTAACTATTGATAATCTTCTGAATTTCCACTCGGTCTGTGGTGATTTCACCCTTTTTATTCCTTATTGCTTGTATTTGAATTTTTTTCTTTCCTCTGTTTGAGGAGGGTAGCTTGTAGCTTATCAACTTTATTTAGTCTTTCAAAGAACCAGCTTTTTGATTTGTGGATTCTTTGAACTGTTTTGTTCATCTCAATTGAATTAATTTCTGCTCTAATCTTTATGATGTTTTCCTATCTTTGCTCATTGTATTTGGTTTGCTCTTCTTTTTCTAGATATCGAAGGTGCAGCATTAGGGTGTCTATTTGTTCCATTTTCTTTCCTAACATGTGATTTTTCGCTCTGAGAAATGCTTTCATCACATCCCATGAATCCCGATAAGTTCAGGTTGAATTTTCTTGAATTGTAGATATTGTTGAATTTCTGGTTTAATTTCTTCTGTGACCCATTGATAACTGAGTAGTTGTTTAATTTCCATGAATTTAACAGGTTTTTCTTGTTTCTTTTGTCATTTAATTCCAGTTTCATTGCACTGTGGTCAGATAATATGCACGGGATAATTTCTGTTTTCTTGCATACACTTAAGCATGACCTATGGACTACTATGTGGTCTATTTTGGAAAATGACCTTTGTGCAGTTGAAAAAAGTGTGTATTCAGCTGTGGTTGGGTGGAACACTCTGTATATATCCACCAGGTCCATTTTTTCCTGACTGTGGTTCAGTTCTGCTACATCCTTGCTAATTTTTTGTTTGGTTGATCAATCTTTTTGAGATAAGTGGTGTTAAACTCTCCTGTTAAGATTGTGGTCTTAGATATTAGATCGTTCATGTCCATTATTTGTCTTACATAGTTGGGTGCTCCTGTATTTGGTGCACAGATATTTATAAGTGTTACCTCTTCCTCTTGAATTTTTCCCCTAACCAATATATAGTGGCCTTCTTTGTGTCATTTGATCATTCTTGGTGTGAAGTTGAGACTGTCTGAGAACAGAATTGCTAATCCTGCTTTTTTCTGAGATGCTGGGGCAGGTAGTATTGTTTTCCATGTTTAGACTTTGAGCCTATGAATGTCTTTTTGAGTTAGTGTGTTTCTTATATATAGTATATTGTTGGATTTTGTTTCCTAATCCAATGTGCTAGTCTTTTTTCTCTTAATTGATGAATTGAATCATTTACATTAATGATTATAATTGAGATATGTTGCTTACCATTGTCATGGCATTTACCTGCTGTTGTTTACTCCATTTTATCCTGTGTTTAATTGCTTGCCCTGTTTAATGCGTTTTTCCATTCTCATTCATGGAGTTCTGGTCATTGTGTTCCCTCTCTAGAACATCTTTCAGTAGTCTTTGTAGGGATGGCTTTGTAATCATGAAATTCTTTAGTTGTTTTTTGTCATGGAAGTATTTCACTTCTCCATCAAAATTGAAAGAGAGTTTTGCAGGGTATAATACTCTGGGTTGGAATTTGTTTTCATGGAGGACTTGAAGAACTCTGTTCCATGCTCTCCTTGCCTTCATGGTTTGTGAAGAGAAATCGGCTGTAATTCTGATGGGTTTTCCTTTGAATTTTATCTGCTTCTAATATACCCACTCAGTATATTATTCTTGTGTTGGATTTCTGGAATCTTGACTATTATGTGTCTCGATGTGTTTTCACTTGGGTTGAAGTTATTTGCTATTCTGTATACTTTGCTTAACTCAATGTTGGGTTGTTTCCTCATATTTTGGAAGTTTTCTGCAATTTTTTTCTGCCCATATTCTTTTTATATCATTTGTATTGACTCCTTCATACTAATTTATGCAAATTAATTTCACATTGTTCATCTTGGCGTCATTTTACAGGTGATTTTTTTTTTTTAATTCCTGCATTCTCATTGTTTTTAAGAGATCCTTTCTCACTTTTTCACTAGCTTCAGCAGCGTCCTCAAGGTCTAAAGCTTTGTCTTTGCTTTCACTCAAATGGTTTTGTAGACTTGTGATTGATATTTTTAGATCTTCTATATCTCTTTGACTTTGCTTCATGTGTTCTATTTCTTTTCTGTATTGCTCATTCTAGGAATCCATCCTATTTCTGATCTCCTCCATTTTTTATCCATGTCTTCTTTAGAGGTACCTATTAATTCTTTTACTCCAGAGTTTCTTCCAAATTGAGTTTCCTCTGTATATTTCCAGAATTGATTCTCTACTTCAGTTGATATGATATGATTACAAAGAATTCTTTTTTTATTTCAGAAATTATTTCTGCTTTGAGTTCTTCTTTACCTTTCTGCTGTTGCTTTCAATGCTGTTAATTCATACTTTTCAGCTTTAATAGTTTCTCTGCATTTGTTCTGGGTGAGCATTGGGTTTCTCCCATAAGTTTCTGGATTTGATTCATTACTTCAGATGCTATGTATTCAAATATTTCTTTTTTTTTATTTCAGGCACTAATTCTGGTCTGAGTTCCTCTATAACTTTCTGCCATTGTTTCTTTACTTCCGTATCTGTTAATTCATTCATTTCAACCGAGCTAGTGTCCTTTGAACTTATTGGTCGACTCAAGGCCTGAGATTGCATTTTTCTCCTTGTCCTTTTCATGTTTGTATAGCACTGAGCTCTGACCTTTGCTGTAGAGCTTTGGTGCAGTTATAACCTTAGTGTGCAATGAGATTCAGGTGCCAGTCTATTAAGTTTGAGATTATCAAGTTATGCCTGGCCTGGATGTAACTTTTGTGTTCATTTCCTTTGTGCTGCAGCTCTTCTGGTACAATGGTGAGCCTGTGGTTCCCTCTGTTGGGTCCCTTGTCCACGGAGCACTGGGAAGCACTGAGGCTTCCCCTTACACTCACCAGGCCAGACCAGGGTGGTTCGAGTGCCTGGAGAGTCACACAAGTTCTCTCTTCCGTGGCGGGCTTCAGGTCAGAGGCTCCAGGCAGTTGCCAGGCAGGCCTGTCTGGGGTGTCTCAGGCAGGTCTCTGGTTAGGATGTCCTGGGGCCTGAGGCTCTGGATGGCACAGAGCACACAGGGAGAAGCCAAAGGCTCTCTGATATACTCACCAAACCATATTCATGTAGATCAGGTGCCCAAAGATTTGGAAAAGTTCTCAGTTGCTTAGCTGGCTTGGGTGGGCAGGGGTTCTGAAGAGTTACTGGGAAGGTAGGTCTGGATGTCCCAGACCTGTATCTCAGCGGGCGTGGGGGTAGGGGCTCTGGATAGCGCAGTGCACAGGGAAAAGCCAAAGGCTCTCCCTCAGACTCACCACACACTCACAAAACTGGGATGCTGAGGGAGTTGGGAAACTTCTCACTTGCTCAGCAGGTTTGGGGGCACTGGCTTTCAAGACTTGTGGGGTGAGTCAGCCCTGGATGTTTCAGGCTGGTTGCTCGCTCAGTGTGCTTGGGGCCACCACTTGTTCTTGACTCTCACTGAAGATCTGGCTTAGAGTAGCCAGCAGTAGGCATGCCATAGTTTGAATGCTGAGCTGCTGTAAAATTATGTCTCTTCCATTATTTTATTGCTCTTAATCTCATTCTCTCCCAGTCTCAGGAAATGTGAAAAACATACAGAATTTCTCTACTAAGATGTAACACTGAGTCAGATCTTATTGCCAATGGAGACTTCTTTCCAAGTGAAACTTAAACTTGACCTCATATGTAGTCATTTATTCTCACTTTCTGGTTTTCTAACCTCTAAACAGAATCTTCTAGTGCTGCTCTAGCAGCATATACAGTTTCTGTAGTCCTCTTGTGAGTGATTTCTGATGACTTCTGAACAAAATCATCAGGTATATTCACAACAAAGGTTCTATTTCTCATATTAGAAGTGTTTCTTAGTCATTTTATCTAAGGCAAAATACCAGACACACTCAACCTCAAGGATAGGCTTTTGATTTTGATTTACTGTTCTAAGAGGTTTGGTCCCTCATGTATGGGTTTAAATGTTTGTAGGGCATAATAGAAGTACTTTGCACAGAGGCTTTTTCGACTAGGAATCATAGAGCCAAGACTTCCTACTCCAATGACCAACTATCTTGGTTACTTTCCACTTGTTTCTGGGACAAAATACCCATCACCGGAAATTAAGGAAGAAAAGGTTTATTTAGATCACAGTTTGTGGAGGTTTTTAGTCCACACATGACTGGCTCAAAAGAAAATTAAGTACCACATGGCAGAAGGCAGCTGTTCCTGTCTTCAGAAACAGTGAACAGCCAAGGGAGGGGAAGCAGTTGTAGTTTCCACCAAGCCTCTCTTCTCTTTTTATATTATATCAGGATACCCTAGGGAGGGGTACAGAACTACACATGTCCATTACCTACTCTTGCACAGAATAAGGATGTTTACAAAGTAAGAACTCTAGATCTCTGCTGAGCTACTTAATTCAAGTTCTAAACTTCTCAAGAAGACCCAGTGTATTTATCTACTACAATCTACTTCTTATAAACTTGGCAACTAGATGTATTTATTTAAACCGGTCTCCAGATACAAAGACATGCTTATTAACATCTCACAACTTCAACACTGTAATGCAGGTCTAGCTATCATTAACAATGACTATTAAGTCTATCAACATTATGTTACATGAGATTTATAACATTCTGCTCCAGGCCTCCGAAAGACTCATGCACATCCCTTTATGCAAAAGGCACTTAATCTATCTGCAGCAGTTGCCCAAGTCCTAACAGTTTCAGCAATGCTGAAATGTCCAAGTCTCAAGTATCCTTAAAGCTCTAAGGCAAACTATTAGCTGAGAGCCCCTTTACAAATGAAAAGTTAAATGCATCCAACATTCTAAAGCACAAGATAAACATTACCATTCCAAAAGGTATACACAGAAGGATAAAAACCTTTGGAAGCAAAACAAGACTAAAATCTAGAAGGGCAACCAGCAAGTCCTATAGGTCAATGTGGAGCATCCAAAGAAACATTTAATGAGTTGTCAGCTCCAAAAGCTTTAGATGGCTCCACTGCTCTGACACTTCTGCTGGTAGCTCCCATTTCTTTTCTCTGGGGCTTGCTTTTCTCCCTCCTTGCAGTTTTCTTCAGACAATCCACATTTCCAGTTTTTCCAAACTTCTGGGGTTTCCACTAAATAGACTTTTTATTCACAGCTGTACATATTGTCTTCCCAGGGGCACACTGCCTGGTCTTCCAGAACTTCTGAAATAGGTAGAAGCCTTCTTAAGTTCAGAACTCCTGTATTCTGCTTGTGTCTAAATCCAATGCCACGTGGATGATACAAATGTGTGTTGCCAGCTGAAGGAGTGTCTATACTTTCTTCTCTCTTGGCTGTAGGGGTAGAATGCCTGTATATCTGAGCATTCAGATCCTGATTCCCAGAAAAAAAATTATTGCACTATAATTCTGAAACATGGTGTGGCTGTTGCCTCCATTCTGGACATGTGGCTCAGTGTCTTCCTCCTCAAAGTGAGGTCCCGGGGCTGGAGAGATAGCTCAGTAGAATAAGCTCTTACCTGCCAAGCACAGGGTCCCCTTTACCAAAAAACAAAGTTTTTCATTTTTGAGATTCTGAGTCTTCCAAGTGTAAGAACGTGCCACTTCCTGTGATGCTCTCAGTATCTTTTCTATTCTCCTGGGCAATGGAGATCTCAGCTCTATCTTTATAATCCACAATCTTCCTAATTCCTACTTTCTGGCCAAAGTCACATTTTAAATAATCCTGCCTGGTTCTTTGCTCTTATCAACACAAATCTGGCTGAAAGCCCCCAACAATAGATATTCAACTGCTTTGAAATTTCCTTTGTCAGATTAACCTGTCCATCAGGAAAAGTCTCAGGACACAAACAAAATACAGACAAACTTTCTGCCAAGCCATAATACACATTATCTGGAGTCCAACAACCAATGCAGTCTTTCTTCCCAACAGAAATCTCCCCAGCCTAGTCTTTACTGGAAAGATTTCTATCAGTATTCTGTTCTTCTGATTTCTGACCAGTTTCTCAAACAGAATGGTTGAAGGTGTTCCAGCACTTCTCTTGTAGGAAACACCTCAGCACCTTTCTTTCTCTTCTACAAGCCATTCTGAATGTCTTAAAAAACATGGTCAGGTAGTCACAGCAAGGACCCCAATTTTCTGGCACAAAATTCTGTCTTGGTTGCTTTTCACTTGTTGCTGGGACGAAACACCCAACACCAAAAATTAAGAAAGGAAAGGGTTATTGTGAAAGCTCACAATTTGTAGAGGTGTCAGTCCATGCTCACTTGGCTCCAAAGCAGAGTAAAGAGCGCACATCAGAGGGCAGCCTTTTCTGATTTCAGACACAACGAAGAGCCAAAGGAGAGGAAGCAGCTGTGGCTTATGTTAGCCTCTCTTTCCTCCGTATAACAAGCTACTGTTTGGGGAGTAGAACTGCACAATGTCCATGCCCTCCTCTTACACAGGAAGAAGACACTTACAAAATGAGAGCCCTGGCTCTCCGCTTAATTACTTAATTAAAGTTTTAAACTTCTCAACTAGACCCACTGTATCAACCAGTACACCCAATCCTGCGACCAGGAGATTTGAGCAATGCACCAGTTAGAGATAAACAACATCACATCACTTCCCTACTTTGATTTTTGTGTACTTTATTATTCTACAAAGCTCAGTTTCAGCAGACTGAATATTTGCCTTAAGATGTAATGTGTTTGATATGTGTCCCTGTTTGAGTTTGTATTTGTCAATAAGTGTCCATGGGAAGAGAACTTTCAAAATAGCAGCATGAAAACCTCAGTGAAACTTCTTTTAAGTAAAATAAACATAACTAATAAACAAATTTTAGAAAATGTGATCTTCTGTTATCTCTGGAATTTTACTAACTGTACAATTGAAATATCCAATCAAGATCTATTAGGGGCCAGGGGCATAGGTCAGTGGCACAGTACGTGCCTGGAAAGTCCAAGGTCCTGAGTTCAATTCCCAGTACAAAAAAATTCTTTTTTGGAAGAAGAGCCCACAGCATTCAATCCAAAACTAGCTAGTTCCTCCTCTTTTCTTAGATCAGCATGATAGGAATTCCTTTCTTGGAAGACATGCACCTAAGATCACTGAATTCTTTTTCCCAATTCATGGAATACTATAATACTCAAGAAGAAATAAAAAAATAGAATAAACTTACAGTATGTGAAATGAATAGATTAATCACTTCAAAACTTCAAAGAAAATCCCAATGGTACCATCGCTTGTGAATTATAACAAATATTTAAATAAAAATTAAATTAGTTTCCTTACAAATGCTTCCAAAAGTGGGAATACGTCTCAATTCATAGATTGAATGTTGGCAAACCAAAATTTGCAACATATGAAAAGAGCTATATATTGAATTCAAATTCAATTTATATCAAGAATGCAAGATTGAGTCATAGAAAAACCACTTGAGTTAATATAATTTATTAACAGAAAAGGATTAAAAACCTCAGGACCAACTTAAAGGACACAGGAAAGCCTTTCAATGAAATACAACATAGTAGTATATAAAAACACTAAATAAACTAGAAAGAAAATAGCTTTTTGTATTTATGAAAGGTATCTCAATAGAAAACCAAACACAGCACTAATCTAAGTGATAACTATAGTATTTTTTTCCCTCACAAGTGTAATTTACATGTAAGTATTTATTATTATTATGATAATGATGATGATTGCAGAGCCAAAAGTAGAAAAAAACAAATGATCATTAATAGATGAATGAGTAAACAATCTGATTTTTTTTGGGGGGGGACCAGGGATAGAATTTAAGCAAGCACTTATGACACTGAGCTATATTTCCAGCCCTAATCTGTGATATATTAACCCAAAAGAATATCAGTCAGTAAATAAAAGATATCAAATCCTGATAAAATGGGGTGACAAAATAGCTCATAAGATTAAAGCACCTGCAAGCAGGCCAGGGGCTGGGGGTTTGATTGCCAGGTCTGCTGTGTGGGCCCTGCCTCTGCGGAGCACTGAGACAGCAATTGAGACAGGGCATGATCCTCTTGGGTGTAACAAGAGGATCACTGTGTCTGATCTAGTAATGAGACCCTGAACACTCTGTTGACCCTTCCCTAAAAAGGAAAAAAAAAAAACTGATAAAATGCCACATGAGTAGACTCTAAAACTATACATGAAATGAAAGAAATTAGTTATTCAAGGCTATATATGTATGCTTATTTGTATAAGAAACATTTATAATTATCAAGTTTATTGAAACAGAAATAGATTAGAACCACCTGAAGAAAAAAGAATTTGGGAAAATCTTAGTAAATATTAATGAATACATGGTTCATTTGAGGGTGCTAGAAATGTCCTAAATTTGGATTATAATGAAAATAGCATATATCTATGTAAATGTACTAAAAAGTATTGCAAAATTTACGTGGATGAATTATAAGTTAGGTAGATTATATTTTAATAAAATGTTATAAAATATTTGGGTTGAGGGATGCACTGTGTGATTCTGTAACTTTACTAAAAATGTACTGAAATACTTAGAATAGGTGGGTACAAAGCTATGTAGGTTATGGTATGTATAAAGCTATTGCTTTAGGATTGTATGTTCATTCAATTGAAGTAATTTAGTTTGGCAAGAGAAGAATCTAAAGAAGAACATTTTGCACATAAGTGAAAGCACGGTGTCTATGCTGCAAGTGCAATAAAATCCCCCTACTCTGACAGTGTTATCTCTCGCATTCTCATTTTCTTTCTCTGTAATCATACTGGTAATAATGTTAGGACATCATCCCACGTCCTAGATAGAACTTTTTTTCAAATCTTATTCAAACTGAATTGCTGTAGGTTGAGAGAAACTATTGCTTTCCACTTTACCTGTGGTTTTGCTAGTGCCAGGAGTCTGAATTTTTTATAGTTAAGTTATTTCTTCTTTAACATTTGAATAATAATATTCTATTGGTGGAAAATAAATAAGAACTAATATTCACAGAATGCTTAATATGTGAAAGTCACTTTCTAAGCATACTAGAAGTGTATTAATCCATTGCGTATTAATGTACGCAATGTTGCAGAAAAAAACAATGTCCTTAAACAAGGACAAGAGTTCTATATTCATTTGCAATATCTGATTACTTTGAAAGCACAGAATCTATTGTTTTTCACTGAGTTGAATGATCCACCCACTTCTATGCCATTTTGTGTCCTTCCAAGTGAACAAATTCCACATTATTAGTATAGTTCAGTTGCTAACTGAACCTTGATATTTCTTTGTCATTAGAATCATACATAAACATCTTTGGTTGGCATGTGTGTATGGATCTAAAGGTGGGGTCAACATGTTATGCTACATCATTTTCTCTCCATAATTGAAGGGTAAAGACCAAGAATGAAGGTTCACCCACTTTTATGCCCTAACCTATTTAAGTTTAAAACTTTTCCATCAGCTTATTTGTACCAAATTTTCGTATCCCAATATGCATGTTTCAGCTTTCAATTTCCCTTCAAATGAAACCTGAGGATTCTCATGAATCTTTTCTGAAATCATTCTCTGACTAGCAAGTCCGCCCCTTTTGTTCCCTGTCCATATATTTTTTTCCAGTGTGACTGCTTTCAGTGTTTCACTAATAGCCTTGAACCCGACTCTGTCCATATGCTGGCTGCTAGCCATCAAAAACATAGCTGGAAGGGGTGGGGGGGTGAGCTGCCATGTTAAATCGCCTATTTCCCTCCCTCTGGGAAAGAACCTTAACCTCAAGCACTTTCAGTCAATCACAGTCCAAGAGAGAACCTTGAAAATGTTCTGCAACACTGATTGGTTCCATAAAATATGCTGGCTGGATGCAGAAGTTGAGTTTCTTTTAGCTTATTTCATAATAAAGGGCAATGCATGTGCAGTATTCATAGTAATTCAAATCTGACACAAATAATACAGCAAATAATTACAATGACCTTTAACTCACCTCAAATTTAAACAAAGGTTAAGCTGCCCTTTAGGAAAGTAAATATTTTCTGTAGTTAAATAAATGCAGACACCTTTGGAGAGCAGAAAACATTGCCAAACAAAGCAAATTTGAAAATGATTACAACAGAATAATTACAAAATATAAAGAATGCAGGACTTTTCAGCATAAACAACATCCAGACAGGCAGGCATCTGCCATTATTAATTTATCTTATAATATTTCCAATGGGCTTCCCCACATGTTTTCTGGAAACTGTTGCTTGAAATTTCTGTCCAGAAGGGCAGATTTCAAAGAGAAATAGTAAAACTCAGAAAATCTAGCTCTTTTCCTCATACCCAATTTGGTAAACAATTTATATTTTATTCCATAAAGCTGCACAAAACTTCAAATGTTTAAGTGGTTACCACACACATCCTAAGTCTTAAGAAATAAACCTAGAAGACAATGCTAAGTGAGCAAAGGATTTAGCTGGTGAGTTTATGCAGTGTTGAGCTGTGGGCCAGATAAGGACCAGTTGTGCTTCTACACATTTTCAGTTGTTTAGTCTGTGTCTATTCCAAATAGTACAAGAAATCCCACAAAATTTAAGTTATGTACTTTAAAAGTCTTTAATTATAATTATTTTTTAAAAAATTACTTCCTTTTTGTGGTCCAAATGCTAATGTTATGTTGACTTTGAAAGCTAAGACGTCAGCTTGAGACTACAACTGGTGTCACTGCCAAATTCTCCCTTCATTAAAATAAGGCCACCTGATTTAATCAGAAGAATTCATCATGCCTACAATATTTTTGGTCACAATTTAAGTTGCATATCTCAAGGATTAAATTTACAATTTAATAGGACAATAATTGCATGTTCAAAAGCAAACTAAGTTGATTCCTTTTTTTTTGTTTTTTTGTTTGCTGCATAGCAGCTTTGCCAACTCTGTTATTAAGTAAAGACATTATTAGAGACATAAATTAATGGGTTTATTTTTATCCATTTAAGAAAAACAAATTCCTAGTCCCAGGCCAACTTTTCTAGTCCCAAGACCCACGTTACTCCTAACATTCTGACTTGGCAATTTTTCTATGTGTTTCTTTCACCCTCCCTGTGCTTCTCTGTACTGAAGTACTTGGCATTGACCTTGACAGAGTTAAATGACTTGGGGACAGAAACAAAAACTACCTCTTAAGAAAAGTGAATAACAAAATATTGAAAAGTGTCCTAGGCTTGTGGAATCCCTTTATTGTTTTAACATGTAACACTCAACAATCTTCTTTCATAATTTAAAAATCATACAATGTCCTACAATTCCTAACTCTGAATCTCTCCCTCTTGTGATTCATTCTTATAAATAAAAGAGAAGTTACTCACTGGTATCTTGTTTTATCTGACCACCTTTCTACTACAGAAACTTTTTTATAGGGGAAGGTTACACATTGTTCTATGGGGTTACTGGAGACTATGTACATGAAATGCAAATCAAAATCACAATATGCAAAATTGTATTATTTAAATATGCACTTAAATAGAACATATCAGTGTGGGATTTCTTCCTATATAATTTTTGGGTGGAAGGAAGACACTTTGTGAAGTTTTGATCCCTTATTCTAAATTGAAATAAATCAACTCCTTAATTTCTAAGTTTTTTTTTTTTTTCTGTCTGCAAACTTACTTATGAGTTCTTGGACATGCTATGAAAACCACAAATCATAGAAAGTGTACAATAAAGACTAACTTATTGCTTCAAAATGGATGTTATAAGATTGAATTTGTGACTTAAGGATTTTTGTTTTGCTTTCAAAATTCATGTACTTTCTTAACCTTTGAAATGATTTGTCTATCTGGTCCACTAACACTTGGTTTCAGTTGTCTACAGAATATTTTTCCTCTCCATGAATTTCAAATACATGTATGGCCAAAGATATATCTGATGTTCTTTTGATGACTCTAATTCTCCTTGTCTTAGGATGTGTAATTAGAAAGGATGGAACATTATTTCTTTTTGAGTGAGTGTTTTCTCCCACAGGCAATCTATACTTGTGCAAGAGAGAATAGAAAAATTAAGCGCATTAAAAGAATTCATAGAAACCCTGGAATCAGTGATATTTTGAAAAATTAATATTTGGTTAAAAGATTCATCATACAAAGCATTCAGGTTTTTTTCTGAAGAAGGGTAGGTCTATCACATTGAGCAAAGTTAGGGATTTAAAAAATGTAATTGGACAATGTATTCAGTAACAGAGTTTTAAATTATGCAATAAGATTTTGTATAGCCAGCAAAAAGGAATGGCATTATAAGTAAAGAAAAAAGTGTTCAAAGACTAAAGATGTGGGGAAAAAAACAAGAGTCAGACTATCTGGTGCAAATACCAGAAAACCTGAGAAACGGGACACCATTTCTTCTTGGTGCCCAAGAAGCAGAATAAACATGCTTTCCATGTATCCTGAAAGAAAAAGAGGCAGGGCATAGGAATCAGAACAAGAAATACTGATTTTTGTGCAAGTTTGTGTGTGTTGGGGAGATGAGAGTTATCTAGAAATGAACAGAATCTGAGATATAGGCCAATAGGTGAGGCATGTGGGAAGTAATGAGACATCAAAATGGAGAGGGGCCAGAAGGCGTTGTTCCATACATTGATGTGTTTATAACTGACAGTGAAATGCTACTAAATGCAGAAATAGGGAGCCCAGAAGATAGCTTAGTGGAATAAGCACTTACCTGGCAAGCACAAAGTCCTAAGTTTGATCCCTGGTACCAACAAATTAAAAAAATAAATAAATGCAGAAATAAATCTAAGAGAAACTGGTGGGCAACTATGTTTTCCTTGTCTCAAGACACCACCTGAATTTTCTGAAAAGTGCTTGTAAATTTCTAATCATCAATATAATCTTAATAATTTTATATACTGACTTCATATACTGTCTAATTATGTAATATACTCTCATCAGTTTTTCATTAACTTGAAATTGTATGGAATTTTCTTCTCTTAACCTCAAAGAGAAATAACCATTCTCTTTCTGCCACTTCTGTGTTTTCTTTTTCAAGATGACTTAGCACACTATCTTACAGTTAGCTAGAGAGCATGTTTGTTTCCTTATTGAAAGAATATTCGTTAAGAGCAAGTTTCTCTTTTCATTCTTTGCAAATTAACAAATGTAAGCATCATGTATGATATTTTGATTAGTACTTAGTAATAGTAGAAGGAATTGAATTATGATTACTCTTCTGGTTTTAACTAAAGCTCTGTCTACAGAGTTTATTCATAGAAGAGAAAGTGAGTCCATTGATTGAATCAAGGAATGTTTCTTTTGTTTCGTTATGCATTGGAATGAGGGAAAATTATTTCTTTGACAGAACTCCCCGAAAATAGTACATAAACTGTGCTTTATTTAGGTTGTAATTTTTCTGCCCTCAGTTACTGAAGATCAGGCTACTAGACTATTCATGTGAGTAGTTATTCTATTGCTGCAAAGTATAAAGAAGCTTGGAAGAAATTCTCTCACCACAAACTTTTATAAAGCCATGTCTATCTCAAACAGTTAGCATATATTTTACCACATGAATGATAAAAATAAATTTTAAAACAGAGTCTTCATTCTTTGGCTGTAATAAAGCTCAATGAAGTGCTATCATTTCATCTTAAATGTTTTATAGTCCTTCATATCCTATGTTTTTTGCATTACCTTTTCTAAGGAATCTTATGATTTTAGTTCTTTTCCTTCACCTCAATATTCTATTTTATTATCTATAATTTTTAATAAATCATCTCAAATATATCTAGGAGTGAGGCAGGATATCAAGTAATCAATAAGTAAAATAAATCCAGACATGTTAGCCCCGCACAGTACCTGCCTGCCAATACCACGTAATCCAAACCACATTGCACTGTTTAGAATGAATGAAAGCAAAGGTCTCCAGTTGGTGGCCGACAGGCAAAATCTTGCTCAGTGACATGTTTTGTTTGGGCTACATTGTTCATTTACAGTGTAAATTACTTGCCAACCTTCAAAATTCAGGAATTTTATATAGAATCTCATTGCATC
This sequence comes from Ctenomys sociabilis, assembly GCA_004027165.1. Taxonomy (NCBI): domain Eukaryota; kingdom Metazoa; phylum Chordata; class Mammalia; order Rodentia; family Ctenomyidae; genus Ctenomys; species Ctenomys sociabilis. The sequence goes on from PVKA01010717.1 coordinate 53,264, forward strand.
TTAAAAGGACTTCTTCTACTCCAGGACTGTGGTACCTGACTGGCAGTCCCACCCAGTCTTACCCATTGTCTCCCAGGCCTTAGTAGTCTACTTGTTTTTGGTACTTTTCACTTGGCTCCATCCCTTTCATTTACCTGAGCTGCTACACACTGTAATAATCTTGCTCAGGGCTTCCTCATTAATCTCAAGAGCAATTTACTTAAATAGGTCATCATCATTCGTTACCGTTTTCCTCTACTAATAAAATGTTTAATTTTGTCATCATTTTTTACCCTTCCTTCTTTCTAGTCTGTAAGGGACTACTAAAATTTTGAGGTTGAGCCAGAATCTACCTGTTTGTTGTATTTTTATCCACATATTACATTTCTCTATATCTGGATATATTTAAGTCACCTCAGTCCTCTAAATCACAGTCTTGAATCAATGCTCAAATACATTCTTATGTCCTGTTAAAGAAAGTGTGAGGGGACTACAGGTCTCCGATCTCTGTTCATGAGATGTCTTATATTAGATCATGAGAGCCAATGTTGTATGCATTTTCCCAGGTGAGCATTCACTGGTTTCATCTGTTTTATGTTGTGGCTTATTGCTAGGAAGAAAGATGGTTACTAAATATTTACTGATACATAAGGTCCAATTATAGGACACTAGACTTTTGCATGGCTTCGTACCATGAGCTAGTGTCAATCTCATTGTCCTGAAATGCAAATGTTTCAATTCTTGAACGAAAGAATTCCTATTAAGTATTAATGACTTTTTTATGTATCAGGTTTTCTATAAATTCTCTTCTGAAGTAACTATTAATAAATTTCAACAAAACTATTTCTATCACATTTTGTTTGTCTTCTGATATTTTGTCTCTTATGTAGTGATTTATTTCTATAAGGGAACAGATGGTGGTTAGAGAGATAGATGGACAGATAAACATCATGGTCATCTATTATAAATTATAGTGTGTATGTGCACTTAAGCCTAAATCAAGGTGATTTCATGGCAACTGAATTAAATAGAAAAATATTTAATTGTTTTTAATATATGCTATCAATCAGTAAAAGCAGGCAACTACAAGGAAGAGTTATAAGAAAAAGTCACAGAGAATTTGATTCTCTATTCCAGCAGAAGGAAAATCTAATTGCATGGGTGAACAAATGTACATTTGTGCTTGTACACTTAGGTGACTTGGATCAGTGTTTAAACATATCTGACACACAATACTTATTTTAGGCACAATATTTAATAAATTGTATTTTGGCAACATTATATACTTATTCATGTTGCCTTACACTTTTATTAGAATTTTTTAAATGGAAACCTAAACTTCATGTGTAGTACTAACAAATTACAAGTGACAGGTTACTGCTATTTAATATAGACAAATAGTCACTGTGTGCCAGAAGCTATTTTGTTTAAGTCTTTCCATGTAAGTAAATAAAGACTAAATTTTGTGTCCAAATCATTTTTTTTCCTCAGAAATGAAGAAAAGACAATCTGTGATGGAAAAAGGAAGATAAAAGTAAAATATATATGAATATCTATATATAAGATAGTTAAAATAGTTATACAGCTATTGTTTTCTTAATTCAGTGAAAAGAGAGGTTTGTTGTCATATTGTTTGCACAAATATGAAGACAATAATATGCCATGTATTAATTTTTGTAACTCTCCTATCAACCTGTTTTGAAGTTATATTTATTCTTATTTTTTCCACTTCAAAATTAAAAAAAGTAAAATGTGGTTCTGGCAAAACAGCTTGAATATATTTTAAAAATTATGCTCAAGGAGCTTCATCACTTGCTACAAGCATAGGATGTGAGGAAAATTCTGAAGGAAAAGCAGCCTCGACTTGGGGACACTTCTGTGCCACCACCAAGCTGTTACTGCTTTTTTTTTTATGTCTTTGAATGTTCTTTGATTCTCTCTCTAAGAGAAAACAAGTCCATTCAGCAGCATCAAAGTGGATGTCGTCCATAGCAATCTGGATGGGAATCAGTAGCAGGGGCTGGCCTCAGTGTTTGTGGTTCACGGGGATGTCACTTTTCAGAGACAATGTGGGCAATGGGGAGGCAGGGGAAGTTTCTGAATGACCTCGCAGCAGGAGAAGAGCGGTCAGCACTGCAATAATGGCTTACACTGGCAGGACTCCACCTCTGGGGTGGTCCGTGGTGACTCTGTCAAGATGCTCTTTCATTAGCACTATGAATGCTACAGGGCCACATTGCTTGAAAGGTGAAAAGTTGGATGTGCTTCTGTTCTTCATGGCTGCGGATCAGGAGAGTTTATTTAGGGACTTCTAAGAGCAGCCTCTGAAAGAAAAACAAAATGCCTCCACCGTTTTTCATGAGCTCTCTCTCAAACGCAGTGTGGCACAGATTTTCTTGATTAACAAACTGCTCTTCCTGTGTGGTTTGAAAATGGGGCTTCCTCTTGGCGCTGTGTTCCCCTCACCCACTCCACAGGAAATCTGAATGTACTGAGTCGGAGAAGTTAGTGTTTTAGGCTACAGGTAAGCAGCAACTGCCTACACTAACAAAAAAGGTGCAAAATAACAGACACAAATTTCATCAAAGGTATTAACTAGGGCTTTGCGGTCTTTTTACATATATATGTTTCATTTAGTGAAACAACCGGTAAGGATGTCAAGGGTTATAGATATCCAAGCACATGCATGTTTTAGTTTTCAATGTTTTCATTAGCAAAATCAACAACATTGATGATTTGGATTCAATGACTGCTTTGTTGCAAACGTGAAATTTATTGTATGTGCGGTTTGAGTTCATCCTCAATTCTGCCAAAAAAAAACCCCAAAAATTAATATTGTATGTGTATAATATTTTCTTGCTCTCCATTTGCAGGCTTATCTTTTTTATAATTTTTATCCATAATTATGATATTTTTATGGATATTAACTAGGTATGTACCATAAATACTTAAAACATTACAGAAAATTATGTTAAAAACTAAAATTCTTAAAATTTTCATTTCCACGACTAAATATTTCAGTGGTTTGTTGTATAGTTTTTGCTGACTTCTCCTTCTGTAATTTTGAAGAAATAAATTTATCTATTTCTTAAGTCCTCTGAATAAACTTTTAATTACCAAAAAAAGGTAAAGACTTCTTGTAAGTATATTCTGTGTGCATTTTTTACTTGCAATTACTACTTCTACCTTTACATTTCTATTTATCGTGATAATTAGAATAACTTTTTTACAACTACATATTTTAGAATATTTGTAACTTTATGATATACTCTGGTACTATTTAGATGAGTGCTTTCATAACTTTGATGTCAATTAAATGGTTGTTTTTTTAAAAAATAATGCATATGTATATATATACATATATCTTTATTTTTTTTTCCTCTCTACTCTTCTTCCTTCCTGAGTAGAAAGCATAAGATCTTACTTCTGCTTTTGGAGTAGATTTATATTACACTGAACTCAATTATTTTCAAATTAATAAGTATACATTTGAAGATATTGCAAATACTAAGTAGATAGGAGTCATAAATGACTAATCATTGCATGTCATCATGTGAAAGCACTTTGCATTCATAAAAAATTATTTAAAACAAAGAGTAATTTGGAAATCTAACCATATATAGCATTGTAGCAGGACCCTCCTGTGACTTTTTTTCATTTATTACCCTTAAAAAAAAAAAAAAGAACCACTTGAGTTTATTTGTTACAGTCTGGTCATAATTGGTATGTCATGAAAAGCAGTATGTAATTAGAAGACTAGAATGACAGGTATTCTTTTTTTTTTATTGAAGTACAAATATAAATGAGACAGTTTTAAAACACCTTAACAGGACAGATTCAATAAATTAATACATTGCAAACTGTTTTCATGATGTTTTGGTATCATACAAGGTGCATACATGATATTATACTTACAGACATTATTATAGGAGATGTCTCTTATCAGTAAATTAAGAGAGTGTAGCTGTTTATGTATCTTATTTTTTATACCTGAATTATATCAAAGATTCAATAACTAATACTTTCTACCTTGTTATTTTCCTAGTGGTTGTCCATAGTACTAGAAGGCGACATAATATCCTGTCCAACCACCATTAGTACAAATCTTGCCTCTCATAGAATTATGTAGAGGCATGGCGTTTCGTACTGTCCATAAACACACATCATGATTCTTCCTTTCTATACCCCTTCCTTTGTCTACACCTCTCAAAGATGGGCACTCCATTGTCATTCAACTAGTTTAGGTGCCTGGACTCGATGACACAATCCAACACAGTTCAGCATTCCACAACAATAGTGAGTTATCTGAAGAAGTTGTTGACCGTAGCCATTTACAGCTCAACTTATTGTTATGGCCCCGCATTGCATATCTCATTCTTATACTTTTCTTCTGGATGGTTAAGACCTAGATAGAGAAAGACCTATATACCAAAACATGTAGTTTTTGTTTCTGATAAGGTCAGTGAAGTCCCATCAGGGTTTATCTTGTAATCCTGTACCTTGTTCTATAGATCCTTTGTCTGTGTCATCCATATGGATGAGTCACAGCCAATGCTTGACCAGTTTGCTCTCCGTGAGAACCTGAGAGAGTTTTCTCCCCATGTAACTCTCCCCAGGCACACTCTAGAGCTTCAATCTCTTTCTTCTGTGGCTCCATAATCTCCTTGTTCAGAAAATTTGGGGCTCACCTGAGTTTTATGATGCTGCAGTACAGGTTCTCCTATGTCCTGAGTCTTCACTAACCTTGGAAGGCTATGGCCAAAATGTTGGCTGGCCTTGTGGTATTCTAAGCATGGCCCCACTATTACACATTGCTGTCTTTGGTGCAGTCACTCCGTTCACAGATATCAGTATATATAGTTAGTCAGGGTGAGAATCCCACCACTAACTGCTAGTTTAAACTACTTGCTGATAGTTCTCAGGATCATTGCCTTACCCATCTTGTACACATAAATGTATGGTTTTGCCCCTGTCATATTTCCTACCTTTTCTCCCTGACTTCTTTTTGTTGTCTAATCCTCAAATTTTTGCTTTCTTTTTAATTGTACTATACCTTTATATTTGTATTTCTTTTTTTGAGTTCTTATACTAGGGTGACTATACAATATTGACACATGTGGGTCTGGTTTATTTCACTTGTCAGAATATCTTCAAGTGTCATCCACTTAAATAGGTAAGCATCGAGTTTATCATTCTTTTTTTAATCATTCTTTATGGTTGAGTAATACTCCTTTGTATAAAAATATCACATCTTTTTCATCCATTCTTCAGGTGACAGGCATCTTGGTTATTTCCAAGATTTGACTATCGCAAATTGTGCTGCTATAAACTTAGTTACAAGTACATCTCTATGATATGACATTTTCAGTTCCTCTAGGAAAATTCCCAGTAGGGGGATAACCAGTTTGAATGGGATTTCCAGTCCTCATTTTTAAAGGAGTTTCCACACTGATTTCCATAATGGTTGCACCAGTCTACATTCCCACTAGCAGTGGAGAAGGATTCCTTTTACCCCACAGCCTCTCCAACATTTGTTGTTCATTTATTTGCTTATGATGGCCATTCTTTCTGGGGTGAGATGACATCTTAGTGTTGTTTTAATATGCATTTCACAGATGGCTAGTGATGTGGAGCATTTTTTCATAAATCTACAGTGTTTGGATGGCAGTAGAATGCCCATGTCTGACAAAACTAAACAAATAAAGATGATATAAATGAAGGGCCATTTTGTATCTGTATACGCAAAATGATTAGGATGGATATATAGCTACTTTCTCTTAATTCAATAAGAAGAAAGATTTGTACTGATAGTGTTTGGACAGGATGTCCTGTGTGCATCCTGTGCTATGAATGACTACTACAAAGAGACCAATATACAATATTTTGATTGTTGTAACTCTCCTACAAAAAAATAGATAAATAAAAACAAATAAACAAATAAAAATTATACAAGTTTAAAAAAAAAGCAATGAGTAAGTAAGTCAATATGTGAAGTATAAGAATGAATAAATTCTGCCATCCAGAGACAGGTCTAGCCCCTGAAGCTCTCCTCAATCTCTCTGTCCACAGTTCTGGGCTCCTGCCTAGTTAGTTCATCTGTCTTGGTATGGCAAAAGCTAAGCTAGCTGCTAAGGGAGATTCTTTCCCTTCTTTGTGCCATGATTGAATGCCAGAGACCGCTGTGAGAAAGCCCATGGGAAGAGTTACAAAGAAGAAATCAAAGTTTACTTGTTACTTCCTGTAACATACCCTCCATCTTTCTTTCCTGTGTTTTAAGTCTAAGAGTTCAATTTGCATCTCTTTTGTTCAAACTTACTCTGGGTAAAGAATTTGGAAGTTTTTCATTTCACAAAGGTCCAAATCCTAATGTATCTAATGAAGGACCTCCACTTCTTATTTCTCCTTTCCAGCAGAATGAGGTCCTATCTCCAGGTATCCATGACTCAGAATGGGGACAGTTTGGTATCTAAAATATTCAACTAATATAAATTTTTGACCTTTGTTTTGCCATCTCATGGGCTTGCGTCTTGTCCCAGCTCTTACTTTACTTTGTTGCTTAGAAACAATGCTCAACCAACATCTACAAGTTCAAAGAAGTGAAGTTTTATTTGGCTCACAGATCGTAGAGGCTTCAATACTCAGTCAACTGGCTGCAGGTCAGGCAGCATGTCAGAGGGCCATTGTAGAGGAGAAAGGGCTCTTTGTATGGCTTTGGGAAGCAGAGAAAAAACCAGGGAGGCTTGGAGGGGAAGGACCCCTTCTTGCAAGGCCCTTAATGCAGTCACCTTCAAAAAGTCCTCTGAGTGAATTCATGAGATGTTAGCATTACATGTTAAAAATGGAAATGTTTGTGTATAAATCATGGTGGTGACGATGTTAACCCTGCCACATACTGTGTGCACAACATTTTCTCTTTGGTCTTTACAAATCACATCACTGTTACTGGGCTGTAGCTGTTGAGGGAAGTTTAACAGGATTCCAACTTTAGATTTTAGTCCTATGACATTTCATGAAGGGTTGTTTCTCCAATTATTACAGGTGGCATTAAAGTAGCCAATCTTTAAGAAAGGTGATTTTATTATGGGGTTTCTAGCTTTCCACCATTGATAAATTTGTTATAAATTATTTTAGAATTTGGAACTTTAAAAACTGGAACTGATTTTAGAGCCATCTTTTATTATTTTTTCATTTCCCTTTACAGATATCCAAAAAGCAAATGCTAAATGTTTATTTTTCTGATCAGTATTTAATGTGTTATAGGGGAGTGATAATTGTCATAAAATAATTAGTGAAGGCTAGCTATCTAGTTCAGTATCATGGTGCCTGCCCAGAAAGCCTGAGGTCCTAAGTTAAGATTCAAAGTACCAAAAACATTAAATGAATAAGTAAAGAAAATAATTACTTAAAATTATTTTATCTCATTTATAAATATTAAGTGGGGGCTTGCATATTAGCTCAGTTGTTTAAAGCACCTGCTTGGGCAAACTCAGTCAGGCACAGGGGATCATGGTTTGATCCCCAGCTCCACATGCCCCACCAGACCCACCCTTAAGGCAGCCTGAGCCAGCCAAAAAAGAAAAAAGGAATCCCATAAATATTAAGTAAAGTGATGATTTTAAATCAGTTTTTCTTTCTACTTGACTACACCACTTCTAGTGAGAAACACATAGAAGTCAATTGTTAATAATAGGGAGTTTGTTACAATAATGTATATGTTTATATGTTATATATATTTTACTTATAAATAATATATATAAGATTTATGTATAGTATACATTTTAGATTTAATTTGAGATGGAATAACTTGAGTCCTTCAATAGAATTACATTGTTAAATTCAAGAACTGTCACAAATTGATACCATCAATACACTTGTAGCACTGTAGATTTACCTTTTTTCATTGATGCTGTAAGCACTTAAGAGGTACAATAAATTTATTCATCCAATAGACGTTATCCACACGTGAATCTAAAATAGAAAAACAAAGGATGAGTAGTTGAAAAATGGAAGGTGCCAGGGGCCTGCCGGATAGCTCAGTGGATTACAGTACTTGCTTAGGCACACTCAGGGGCTGGAGTTTGATGCCTGCGGCCTGCCGTAGCAGCCCTGTCCCACAGCTGAGACTGGGCTTGGTGGTGGGTGCCTGTAATCCCAGGCTTTGGGAGGCTGAAAACAGGAGGATCCGTATGAGCCAGGTCTGGGTAGTGAGACCCGGTACTAAATATGTAACAAATAAATAAATAAATAATCAGAAAAAAGAAAAGAAAGCAAACCCTAGCTAAAGATACTCCCTGGCATATCCTGTTTTTCTCTTGTTGTGTCAGAGTATTCTTTTTCCTCTAGCAATTTTTTATCAAATTGGTAGCTATTCCGTTATAATGGTATTTTCTTCCCATTGAAGTGTTTTACCAAATGTTTCTCTTTCAGAAATGGATTTAATAAAAGTGCATACTAACTACCATTCATAGCATAGTATAGATGCATTTACTAGACTGGATTTGAGTTTGCTACACTTCAGAGGAAACTGCTTAATACCTCTTACTACAAATGTTCATACAATTAAGACCTTCTAACAGGAAAAAGAAATCTAATTTTCCAGAAAACAAAACAAAGTATAACAGAATATATCAAACTTAAGAAAAAAAAAAAAAAAGAAAGAATAAGAGTTCAGTCGTCCTTTCTAGTTTGTATAGGAGCATTTCATGCGTCTCTGGGCTCCTCCCAAGGTAAACTAAAATAAGCAGTAACTATTGCAAAGGCCAATTTATGGAAACTGCATTACGAGGTTCTGAACACAGTCCACATAACAAAAATATTATGCGTGTAGTTTACAGTGCAGTTAGTCAGTTTATTAGCTAGAGAGCTTCATTACGTATAAAAGATGCCAATGATAGTCGCCTATTCAAAATAAACTGGCATAAAGTGGACTGTATATACAATTTGTGGGGAATAGTTACTTTGCTATTTATTTAATAATTGACCATAAATGGAGTCAAAGTGCAAAGGGAAAAACTAAAAAAGCAGCCCACTAAGGACTTTTTGAAAGATTGATAAATAATGTGGAATCTCAATTAGGCTGTAGAAGGAATGCAGATATTAAAAATTTGGTCAAGAATCTAATTAGCTGGAGGTAATTAAACAGTCTCACATGGGGTCATTAATCTTTTCCACAGACCTTTGATGTTTTGCACACTGTCTCCTAGTCATTAATAAAATTCATAACACTCCACTTTGTGCTGTTTTATCATCCTGTTTTTTCTCTGTAAGAGCATAGAGCAAGTGTCATTGTATCACAAGGGCCTCACTTTAGTTAATTTCTTTTCCTCCCCCATTACTTGTTAGGATTAACCATTTAACAGCCCAAAGGAAGAGGGAAAGGCTCATTGAAACTTGGCCTTCCTTAGGTAAATAATCATTTTCATGACTTTGTAACCTTTTTTTTAAATGAGGTCTTTATCTTTCCCATGGAAATATCTGCAAATGGTAAATATTAGAAACTACCTGAAGACTATCATAGTCACATATTATTAAAGTTGTATTTACTCAAAGGAAAAAATAATCAATTGATTAAGAAAATAAATCTAAATGGAAATTGTAAACACAAATTTCACAGTGAATGACAAAGAAAGAGGATTTCAATAATTCATTATTCTGCTAAGTTTCAAAGTAGTCCAATATTCAGAACTGGCTGACAAGAAAAATACAAAGACTACAGTTACAAAATATGATTTCTGTGATTAGGAGAAAATACTTTGTTCATTGTCATAAATGCAGTATTTGGATATATAGTATTTTATTTCAGCTTCGTAACAAAATATATTTCAAAAAAAATAAATAACCTGTTGTTCACAAAATTGATTGTATTTGTAATAGAGATGGTTACTCCAAATAACTATGTACCTTCCCCCTGGTAGGCTATCTTGAACAGGCAGAGAATGTTGAAGGAGAGGGTGTCATTTAGAACATTTGATTGTAAGGATCAAACTCTCATGAAGAAGGCATCATATACAGGAAATGGCTTATTTATCTGAAGATACCTGAACACTTCAAAGGCATTCATTAAAGAAATCTAGGGAAATCATGCCAAAGGAATATTGAACACAGAGAATGCTATTTTATTTTCAGTGATTGTTTCTGATAGGAATATTGTTAAACCAAAAAAAAAAAAAAAAGGA
>PVKA01010718.1:0-63417 GCA_004027165.1 Ctenomys sociabilis
TTCACACTATATGATTATTTATGTAGTATCACAAAATCATTACTAATAACCAACGTATTTCATTTTCATATATTAACAATGAATATTTTGAAAATTAGATTATAATTTTAAAATGTACAACAGCATTATAAATAATTGAATGTTTGCTAATATATTCATTGAAAGATATTAATAGCTCTGTATTAAAAACTATGAAGCTTTCATGATGAAATTAAAAAATACCAGAGACATATGCCATGTTTATATAATTGAAAGCTAAATATTGTTAAGATAGTTACCCTTTTCAGAATGATCACTAGAATAAAAATCTCTGTCAAAACTCCAGTTGCTTTTTGCCCCACAGAGGATAAAAATTTCTAAATTTATATGGAAATACAAAGCATCTAGACCGCATGAAATAATTCTAAAGTGGGAGAATGCAGTATCAAACACCACTTTGTTTGTCTTGTAGGCACAGTAGAAAGCCAGAGCCACAAAGGTTGAGAGACTGATAAACAAACATAGTCCAGAAATGGAACCAGGCATTACCAATTGATTACTGACCAACGCACCAGTCACTACACCCTGAGTGGGATGCCTTTATGAAAGGATCAAAAGACTCATTCACAATACAGGAAGACTTCCACATATTGAGAATAAAAACAATTTGTCCTGTAAACAAAAATAATATTTGAACAAACATTTTACATAAGAAGATATATCAGGCTCTAACAAGTGCATGAAAATGTGGTCAATGCTGTCACCCTTCATAGAAATATACATTTCAGTCACATGATACCCCCTGGGATGGCTAAAATCATAATGACTGACACCACCAAATGTCAGTTGAGATGTAGGGCAAACAGAAATCTAATACATTACGAGTTGGAGTGTCAAATGGGACAAACACTTTTGAGAACTGTTTCACATTTTTTAAATGGGGTGAAACTTCCATCTACACTGTGGTCTAACAAGTCCATTCCTACTCAAAAAGACTTGCACAAGAATGTACATAGCAGCTCCGATCATAATAGCCTTCAACTGGAAATGAGCCAAGAATGTCTTTCAATGGGAGAATGGGCCAATAATTTGCATTGTAATCGCTCAATAGAGTAGCACTTGTCAACTAAAAATAAAACTTAATTATGTATGCAGCATAGATGGACGTCAAAAATGCAAAGTTGAATGAAAGAATGCGAAATCAAGAATACAAGAAATTATTCTGTGGAACAGTAATTGAAAAATTGTTGTCTCAAAACAATTACAGATAAATTAAAAGATTACATTTTGCTTCATATATATGTATAGACTATGTAACAATTCAGACCGCATAAATAGATGTCTAAAACATGAAAGGAGTTTCCTATGATAGAGTTGAGTGAGAGGGGTGAGAGAATGATATAAATGCTTTAAGTCCTGTTACAAAGAGTTAGTTGTAAGAGTCTACACAGTTATCAAATTTATCAAGCTGAAGTATTAAGATCTAGGTAGTTATTTTTACAAACTATATCTGAACTTAAAAGCCAGCTTTTTGGTGTTTGCTGTGTGCTACGTTTGTATCCTTAGGCGTTAATTCTCCTTATTCTTAGTTGGCACTTTTGTCATATGGGGTACTTTCTTGAAAGTGTTTCATGATTCTAGCTTGAATATCACCTTAGTAACGGATGTCCCTATTTGCCTGTTTGTAGGTGTAGCCCTGTCTACTGTACCCATGCTAACCACGGGCAGTGGTAACACATGCTGCTGACAAATGTGAGAAGCTTATCTTTTCAGCACCAGACTCCCTTTCCCTTCTGAAGCTGGAGATTCTGCACTGCTTCTGTGGTCTGTGCTCACAGAATCAAAGCCCTGGGTTTCCAAATGTCCCCCTTGTTTTTTCCATGGGGGTGTGGGGGCAGGGGGGTAGGTGCAGAGCCAGGGAGCAGCTAACTGATCTATTAAACTTTTAAAATTTGTGCTTATACATCAAAGGACTATAATGTGTCCCCTCAACTCTCTGGGCATCAAGAAACTTTGAAAGTTCCTCCCAAGCCTGTCTTATATGCACATTTATTCCACCTGCTTCTCATTTGGTAATTTCTTAAAGTTTCTGGCACCAATTTGACTTCCTTATGGTTCTCTAGCACTATAATGAACTCTCAGTTTAAGAAAATGGGTGTGTTTTTCACCATTTGTGGAGATTTGGGCAGGGATTTAGAGACAAACACATTTGCTGTCTTTGCTGTCTTAATCCAATTTCCCAAGTCACTTTTAATTAGCAGTTTGCTTGCCGCTTTACATGCTGATGTACCTAGGAATTCTCACTATCACGTTTATGTGGCCGGCCTAATGATGTTTGTGTTTGGCAGGCAGTTGCCTGAACTCTGGCTATCTGTAAGGTAGATATTTCACAAGTTCACAAACATAGAATGAATAGGACATGGATTGATCTCTAAGGTACAGACAGTTTTGAGAAAGCAGAAAATTAGTGTAACATGATTGTGGGGGCAAAAAAAATTAATGCTTTAGAAACTCCATGCGGTGAGTCAGCTCCGTAATCAAGTACCAGTAACCCCAAACAGAATGCAGGGAAGGGAGCCCTGCTCAGCATTACCTAAATTCTTCCTAAGCACCTGGCCTGTGACTGTTCATCATTCTAGTGTTGACCTAACACTTTAGGTGGCAATGTCTGTAAATGAAGGATGTGTTTGTGCACTAAAGTCAAGTGCTATTTGCTAAGTATACTGTGACTTCCGTTTGACTTTCTTTCTGATAGAAGCAGATGGAAAGGTTTTCTTTCTTTGTTTGCTTTCACATTAAAAACAAATACTTACTGCCAAAAACAAGGACTGAAGCCCTGCAGTTCTCCCTCACAGCTGTTACTTAGAGGTAGTTTAGAATTGCTTGAAGAGCATTAACACAATTCCACAGGAAGACAATAGTGAAAATAGCACTCGGTAGTTCTTTTTTCTGCCCACTGTCATGTGTCATTGGTGACAATCGGGTGTACTGTGGGACTGGCAAATTCATGCAGGACACAACTTTAATGATGATGTTTTCCATGTCATAAAAGAGTGATTAAGCAATTTCAATTTTTAAGGGAATGTAAAAGAAATATGAACATTTAAAGCTTCTACTCCATCCTTTGAAGGAAGACTATAAATTGACATTAAATCACCCATTTTTATTAAGTAGAATTTTGGTGCTGTATTAAGAATTAACCAGACTGATTTTACTGACTTCATCATTCAATATAAGAAAGCTAAAAAATTAAACACAATTCTACAGTCCAGAGATCAATATTATATCTATGTTATAATTTTTCTCCCTACATACACTTTAATTCTACAATTACTACATACTTTTATCAATGAATTTTATTATTTAAATTTTATCTGTAAAATGCATTTTTAATATATACAATGCATATTAGTATGGATGGGAATTTGTTCCTCTTACTGAACAATTTTGATTTTCTCTCTTCTATTATAGATTCCTGGAAGGCTCAGCCAAATAGCTCAGCGGATTAGAGCACCTGCAAGCAGGCCCAGGGGCCCAGGAGGCTCACCCCCAGGCCTGCTGTGCTGGTCCCGCCCCCAGTGTGCACTGAGACAGCAGTTGAGACTGGGTGTGCTGGTGAGTGCCTGCCTGTTACAGGCGGGTCTCTCTGAATCTGATCTAGGAGTGAGACTCTGAACACCCGGTAGATCCTTCCCTAACATACAAAAATAAATAAATAAATAAATTACTCAAACCATAAATATCTTACTGTAAATCAAGAACTTTATAAATAAATCTATAGGTCTGTATCATTCTCTAGGAAGCGATGGCTAGGAAAGCGATCAGCCTAAAGACAGGCTGTGTAGATTCTCTTGTGTAGCTTCTACTACCTCAATTATTTCAAAGACTGCTGATACAACAGTCTGGGAACGTATTCCCACTGCTGTCTCAGTGGCATTCCCTTAGAGAATAGAATAACCATTCTTCCCTTAGGAATATCCACACAGCATAATGTCCTGAAATCTCTAAACTAGCTCCCAAGATCCATGCATAGTCTTTCAGCATCCTGATAACTATAATAAAATTGCTTTGAGAAATGCTGTTCCAAGGTGGAAGTGGTAGGGAACATCTCTAATTCCAGCACTCAGCATGCTGAGGTAGGTGGATTGCTGTGGATCTGAGGCCAGTCTGTGCTACATAGTGAATTTAAGGATAGACTGAACTACATAGCAAGAATTTGTCTCAAAAAACAAATAAATAATGCTTCTCCAATTATACTTCCATCAATGTTAAAATAATATTTACTGGATATTTCTTTTGAAATTCTGTTATGTTTATCATATAAAAATGGCTCTGGTAGTTTCATTTTAATTTACATTTATTTATAAAACTTTAGGGGCTGAGGATATAGCTTAGTGGCATAAATGCCTGCCTGGCAAGCTCAAGTTCCCAAAGTTTGATCCTTGGTACAGAAAAGAAACCCCAAAGACAAAAAAAAAAACACCCAACAAAATAAACTTTACTAATCATTCATCCTTCCTTTATGGAATATACACTATTTCCAACCATCTAGATGAGTCTTTTAATTATATATAACATAGATAAATTAAAAGTATATGCAAATTGACATAAGAACGTTGTGATGCTTCTTTAAAAGTCTAATTTGAAGTATTTAAAAATTTGTTTTATAACATGAATTTTGAATTTTATACATGATTTGTAATAAAGTATATTAATCTTAAGTTTGTATTACTTTTAATTGGAGAAAGCATTTCATATTGTGAAATTTTAAATCTATTCTTTATCGTGCTATAGATACGGCTGATGTCAGTTATAGTGTGTGTGTTGTAAAACACATAGCTGAAATGCACAGATTTAATTTTTTTATTATTAACTTTCTCCAAAGAATGTCCCATTCTAAATTCTCTATTTACAATGAACTATCTTAAATAAAAGCTTAAAAACTTCCCCTGTGGTTATCAGTAAGTAATGATTAATGATCTATGTGCAATTTTTAAAGACTTCGTAAGATGCTTGCTCCCTACCTGTCTCCTCATTGGATAAGTATGTTTAATGTTCATCATAGTTTAGTGGTAGCTCAGGATTCCCCAAACCTTAAGTTACTGGGTTTAAAGTTACCAGCATAAGTTCAGTGAACGGTCTTGGAGGGTAGGATCTGATGGCTTAAATTCTAGGCGCTGAGCTGTTTTTGGCCCGGAGTTGATGTGACATGATCCATTCTGCATTTCAAGCATAAAGTAGTCCAGTTGTGCCCAGGGATCTGTCATCAAATACAGTTCAGGTTTCAAGTTTAACTTATCTAAATATAGGCTTACTGTGAGGGACAAGATCCTGGTAAGTGACATTCTTTGCCATCTTCTTTGATATTGTTTCTAGTAGATGACTCATGGCTTTGCTTTACCCTGGAAAATGTTTAATTACACTGGGGTTTTTTCACTGAGTAAAAGCCTTATTGACAGATCAGCTGCCACCCTGACAACTTGGATTGTTATCCTGATGTCTGGAGATCACACAGTATTTACTTTTCTAACACTGACCATCTGAAAGGAATTTCAGCTGGATTTGTAGGCAGTCTGATGCTGTCAGGCAGAAAGACGTTGAAGTTTAGAAATACACATAAAGATATATGAATTTCTTGGTGGAATACTATAAAGCTCTCAATGTTACATGACCTGGATATATTGTTGTTTCAAAACCTTTACAGAGGAAGTGATAAATTTTCATTTGATTATGTAAGTGTTCAGCTAACAAAAGTACACACAAACATAGCTTTGTTATGCAATTTATTTTATAGATTATTTTTAGTAATATAATTCTAATGCTTTGATATAGGAGTCTTATTAAGGAAGCTTTTCTATGGTCCCATTTATGACTGTTCCAATGAATGGAACAAGCCACTAAAGCACTAGATTTGGGATCTGGAGCCCTGCTCATAAGGTTACCTAGCCTAGAAATGGTGCTGAAGCTCCATGCTAGACTTTGGTTGCAGGCGTCTGCTGTAAAGTGATCTCCTCTGGCTTGAATCACCGTGCGGTCGTCCTGGCCACACAGAGCCTCATGCACTCTGAGGGTATGATGAGCTGAAAAGTCACTCTGGTGAGAAGGACTGTGTTTCTCCTTAGCATGTTTTTAGAGCAGTCAGAAGACAGTTCTTTCCTCAGATGGAGAATACATAAGGCTTCTTATTGATAGGTTTTATGATTAGGTATAATGCTGACATATTCCCTCCCTCTTGCTTTTCATGGATGGGAACAGGTTCAGGGAACAGTCTTAACAATCACGTGCATCTTTCAGAAAGAAAACTTCTCTCTTTTAATCTTTATTATTATTTATCTAGTAGCACCTTACCTTTTATCTCAGGATTTCTAGAGGATTAATTGCTGTTACCTTTAAAGATGACGGCTGTAGGAGAAGTGATATTTCAGATTTGACTGTTAGCTTAGACTCATAAACCAGTTCAGGGAGTAGAAGGACTATGAAAGTCAGCATTGGGTTTGCAAACTTAACCAGTGGTGGAGGTTACTCAGGCCTGAGTCTTGGCTCTGTTTATTGAAATTGCTGCCTTCAGAACTTCTAATTATGAGGAATCTTCACCAATGGACATTGTTTCCTCAAGTCCTGAATGTTCCATTCTCTTGAGCCAATTCCAAGGTAGAAAGGAGGCCAAGTGAGAGTTTGTTCCTACCAAAAGCCAGGATCCAGGGTCCAGGGTCAGATATAATTAAGCAGCACAGCTCCTGTTTGACAAGCACAAGGTACTAAGTTCAATTCCCAATACAAAAACAAAATAATCTCAGCAAAATTCAGGGTCCAGTAGCCCTTTGAATGTGGCTACTGACTTCCTGTCTTCTCTGTCCAGCCCCATTCTGGGCCAGGTAGGACTTCTGTGTTATGCCTGGGCTTCTTTTTTCTGTAAAATATGGACAATTTATGTTATGACTCTATTAATGTAAAAACAAATATTTGGTTTGAATTCATTTTGTATATTCATACAATTTTGATATACAATTTATACAAACTGATGTACAATTTGTTCTTTGACTTTAAGAAAAATTAAAGTGAAAGTCTTTTCTGGTTGCTGGAAGCATCATGGGCCTTAGGCAACATGGTTAATGAGTAAGCAGGCCCTGCCCTCATTTCCTTAACTAAACATATTATTCTTTGTTAGGAATTTGGACTATAAACCTTCCTGAGTTTCAATCTCAGACTCCCCTTAAATTCTGTACCCTCCCATAGGGGGATGTGCCGGTGAAAATCAGCTGCCAGCTGAGTATACCTTGAGGCTGGAAAAAGTCACCAGTGCCATAGATCTTCAGTCTAATATCACCCATTAAATACGATTTTGTGGAATACTAAGTCAGGTCTGGGGTACACTGGAGTTATAGCATCTCTTACATATGTATTATACTACATTGTTTTCTAAAGAGACCAATCTCTTGTCTGAATTTCTTTTCCTCTATCTCTGGTCAAGATGGCAATATGCCCAACTGAGGAGCTGAATATGCCTAACTCACTGACTGCTGGCAGGTTGATGCCAGGGAGAGGACAAAAGAGCCATTGGCAAATTTCATGATTTAGAAAATGATTTCACTCTTTTTTTAAAATATAATTTTGGAGGAGAATGTATTCTGGCTAGGGGAAGGGTGAGGCTTTTCAGCTGTGATGCCCAACCACGATGCTTCTAGAGAGTTCTTGTGCCCTCATCTACCCAGGACAGGATGGATGGAGGATGCATTCCAGCTCATAGGACTCTCCTGACTATCACACAGTGCGTGATATGTGGGAAGGTGGCCACAGAAAGACTTGAAAAGCACAAGAATTTGTTCTTAAACTATCTCCACCATTTCCCACTGGAGATACTGAAAGGTGAAGCACTGCTGTGCTTGGACAGACTATGAAAAATAATTCCCCTACCACCCTACCAAAAAACCTTGCTCAGAAGCTTCCAAACCTTGTGGAGCTATACCTTAACTCAAATAACATAGTTGTAGTTCCAAAAGCTATTGAGATCTCCAGGATCTGGATCTTGGTGACAGTTTCATTCTTTGTGGTAGCTTAAGCTGGGTGAGACTTCTTGTCTCACTATGCCTTTCTTCTTACTTTGGTTTGTTGCGAGCTTCCCAAAGAGGGGTTAACTTTACTGTGGTCAGCGCTGTTCCAGCAGTGAGCTCAGTAAACCTTTACTCAAGTCTTCTTGTCAGGAGCTTTGCCCTGTCTATCTTGTTGCCCACAGATGCTAAGAAAGTGGGTGCACTTAGGGTATGGGCTTGGAATTACAATTCAGTATCTTTTGTTGTTAGTTTTGGTCTTTTATTGTACTTATGAAAATACCATGTGCATCTTGGAATAAGAACTTGCTCAAGTAGTAGTTAAGTACACAGATATAAAAAGAAAAAAAATTATTGTGTTCCTTATTCTAAAATTTATATTTCTCCAAAAGCAATACCCTTCTATGTTCTTTTTTCTATTACTTTCAAAATTTTGAAAGTCATAACTCTGAAATAATTGTTTTCATCTTCTATGACATTGCTTTAACTTTTCCCTTCATTCCTAAAAGTTTCAAAATTTGTCTCCAGGTTTCTCTTCAGTGTTTGGCTCTTCTAAT
Source organism: Ctenomys sociabilis (assembly GCA_004027165.1). Taxonomy (NCBI): domain Eukaryota; kingdom Metazoa; phylum Chordata; class Mammalia; order Rodentia; family Ctenomyidae; genus Ctenomys; species Ctenomys sociabilis. Next base: position 8,585 of record PVKA01010718.1, read on the forward strand.
TTGATTCCATGAGGTTCCCAGCAGGCAGACCGTGTGATGAAGTTCACTCTACAGATTCTAGTCACTTACTTAACTTATTCTGATCCTTTGGGCCTGGGGCTTGGAAGAGCTGGTGCTAACCCTGAGCCATTTCTCTTTCCTTGTTGCTTTTCCTAAGCTCTGCCAGGTGAGAGTCCTTTTATTAAGTTTTCCTCAGTTACCCAAGCTGAATGTGTCAATTGTTTTTTGTTTTTTTGCAGGTCTTTATCAGTGGGCTGAAAAGGTGTTCAAAGTGCCCAGGAGAAACTCTTTAGGCTGTCCTTGCTGTCATGTAACAGCTTGCTGTTCATCGCTTGCTGTTTGTTGATTTGTTTCAAAAGCTGAGCTATATTTCTATAGTTTTCTGAAGTTCTGACTGCCATGTGCAGCATTCCGTAGGCTGCAGTGACAGAGGTGATAAGGGAAACACACTATCCCTTGTTCACATCTAACTGTCTTTGCCTTGCTTGGCCTGAGGTCAAAAAATTTCTACCATTACAAAATTCTAGAACATTTTCTGGTGTAACGATATTAGTTTTTCTAAAGAAATGGATTCTGAAGGTATATGTATACACAAACACATGCACATATGTATACATGTATCTATAAAAAATACTTGCATATGTAACCTATAATATACATATATACACCATATTATATTAATAAATAGTGGTACACATTAACATATATACAATATCATATAACATAATCACATATTATGTGTAAAATACTTATATAATGTGAAATATATATGTATATACTTTATTATGTGCTATACATTTATATGTAATGATTCTATTTCTTCAGAGATTTTTGTAAGGAAAGCTCTTTTTTCATCTCAGGCATCAGCAAAAAAAGATATTCTGATAAAACAGTGGATAAAATCATCGTCTCACTATCACTATCCCCATAGACTATGGGATACCAAACATGGCAGTGAAATCAGCAGGTAGACAATGATACAGCAATATATAGTATATAATGGATTTTTTTTTTTTTTTTTGCTGGAGAAATGTATACCCTTACAGAGATAGATAGATTTCAATCTATGTCTGATCTATCTCAATTTATCTGTTATAGTTTGGGATTTTACAAGGGGAACAATACAGGAGACTTAATTATAAGATCATTTTATAATAGCCACTGAGAGTTATGTACAAAAAGGAGTGAAGGAAATCTGTCTGCATACTAAAGCCCAAAGAATTCAGCTGAGGTCCTGGGTTCTGTGGTAATGTCCTTAGGAATCCAGCTGAAGACCTCGAGCCCATAACAATACTTCCTTCAAGTCCAGCTGAAGGCGAAGAGCCCATGTCAATGCCTCATGTAGGCCTTTTTCATGGATCTTTGCTGGAAAGGTCAAGAGGTCAGTAGTAGAAGCTAGAAAGTCTGTGCCAGAGGGATTATCTGTACTAGGCTGAGGGATCTGCGCTGGAGCCAGGAAGCAATATTAAAAGTAAGGACCAGAGTTCCCTCCAAACGTTATCACACCATCCTCAGTAACAGTGAGGTCCTGAGCTCTTCTAATGATGAGAATAGTCAAGTTCCTATCAGTGAAGCCAACATAACAAGCTTCTCCAGGAGACTCAGCAGTGTACCATTTTTTCTCTGGAGCTAGGATGTGACGCTCAAAGTAAGGACCAGAGCTCCCCTAAAGTGAATTGTAGGCATTCCCAGCATACCAAGATCCTGAGCTCTTTCAATGATAAGAACAGCCAAGTTCATCAGGAGAGGCAGTATAAACTTTTCCAAGAGAAGCAACAGGCCCCTACAACTTCCCAGCAGCTTTAAAACTACTTCCTCTCCAGTTCTGCCTTTCATGCTGCCACAACAATTCTCAGGTAGGCCTCCCATACCCAGCAACTCACTGGTTCAGTGCAGATGAATGTAACAAACTGACCTCCAGTTGTCAATGCACCACAGTACTTATGTAGAACAAGTTGCTGGCTTACATGATCAGGGAAGCTGAGATGTCTCAAGATCTGCCACCTGCAAGCCAAATGGGGACTTGGAGGAAGCTATGGTACTGAAGAGCCATGAGCTGCAGGATCAGAGGGTGGATCTCACTGAATCTGAAGGTGTGAGAACCAGAAACTCCAAGGACAGGAGGGCAATGTCTCAGATCAATAGTATGGCAGAGAAACTGGGAATCCAGCATTTCTGTGCCTTTTCTATTTTCTTCTGATCCCTTTGTGGGTTAGATGTGCATACTGGCTTTGGAGAGTGAAATCTGCTTTACTTATTCTACAGACCCAAATACTAATCACCCAAACAGTTATACCCTGAAATAACTTTAATCAGATATCTGAGCAACCTGCATCTCAATGAAAAAGGCAAATAAACTTACCCATCATAACAATGTGCTCTATGTCCCCTGCCAACTATAGAGGAAGTCACTGATTAACCACATCTGACTGAGAAAAGACACTGGACTCCTACTCCCTATTTTCTTACTGTGGTGAAAATAATTTTCTTTCTTTTCTTGCATTGTATCTCCACCCATTCAAGAGGCAAAGTATGCCACTCCTGGATCTATAGGTTAGCAGTCAAGACAACTTTAAATGCAAAAGTTGTCTAGGAATGTTACTTTATATTTACAAAATATTAAATGGTTCTTGACTTGTCTTATGTCTTTTGAACCCCTCTTAGAATGTGTTGCATTTTAGTTTTAAGCGAGATTAAATTATGAAAATATCACTTTTCTGTCCATGAATATCTTTTTCTTCCCATAAATATCTGAAACCTTTTTGAACTACTTATTTGGAGAGAAATTTGGAACATTTTATTTATGTATGCATATTATCATGGATTTTGTTTACATTTTGTGTATGTACACAGAATATATTCTTTTTTGTTTTAGCCTGAATGATTAATTTGATTCTTTTTATGCAGTGTGCTGATAAAATGTTCCATATTTAAGTTTCTAGATGGAAGGTTTAGGGCTGATGAAATGCTTGTTCTGTTCAGACTTCCACATACTGCTGCACCCTGAGTTGTGGCCTCATGCACAAATGGGATGACCTTTGGTGATTAGAATATCTCATTAGTCTGAGCGTCTCTCTCATTGACCTTGTCAAATAATCAAGCTGTTAATTTCCTCCCTTATATCCTTCAATCATGGGTAACAGAAAGGTCAATAAATTATGTGACTTGAAGGATTGCAGTGAAAAGAATTTTTAATGCATACTGGCATACAAGTAGGTGTTGTTGTTCCTTTCTGTGATAGCCTTTTATCTCTGTGAAACAACACCAAGATATAGGCAAAACACTGAGGTTTATATTGCTATATAACCTCTTGGTAAACATTTTTAACTACTTAGTTATTTAATTGGTACAGCGTCTCACTATGCAGCTTAGACTCCTAGTGATCCCCCTACTGTTTCAGCCTCTCTAGGGCTGTGATTGCAGGCATGGGCTACCATGCCCTGTCACCAGCTGGTGTGGCATGCCTGGGGTTTTGGGATCGGCATGACATGTGGTACCAGGGATCAAACCTGGGTCCTTGTGCTTGCCAGGCAGGCACTTAGAATAGTAAGCTACCTTTCAGCCTTGGCAAAATATTTTTTCACCAAATTGGAAAGTCTCTTAGTTCTTTTGTTTAGAGGTCGAATGGAGATTTCAGGATGCTATCACAATGTGTTAAATTATTGGCCATATGTCTATATTCAATCCTTCTTCCCTTCCCAGAAGTAGGATGGGAGCTGAGAGTGAATGTTGGTCTTTCTGGTGACCAACTAGACCCCCATCTCATAAGCCCACAACTACAGACCCATCACAACAGAGATTCAAAGCTCTTCAAAGTTCTTGCATCAGGAACTTGAAAGAAAAGATCAAATAATTTAACACAAACATTCTTATCACTCTTAGCTCTTAAGAAGTTACAATGATTTTAGGAACTCTGTTCAAAGTGGCTACAGGTATTAACTGTATGTGTACTTTTTACTATGTTACAAAAGACAAAAACAAAAACAAAAACAAAAAAAACAAACAAACAACAAAAAAAAGAATAGCATAGAAATATTTTCCTCATATGCATACTCAAAATGGGACCCAGCAAGTAAGAGAACAGGTGTTTCAATTATGGTTTCATTCAGAACTCTTGATTCTTGATGGACAATTGCACATAATATCTTTATTTCTTTTCTCTTGCAATCTAGTTCTCAGCAGGAAATTTACTGAGCTGCCAACTTGTGATCATCTAATTGACTCAGAAAGAATCTGAATGAGTTTCTAATATCCAACTGAAATCAATTGTGACTCTCTTTATTTTAGGCCCCAGGCAGATTGAAATTGAGACAATAAATGGAATCACCTCATTCTGAAAGAATCAGAGTTGGCAGCCTTGCTGCAAGCACTGCATGCATATAGTCCCACGCAGTCATGCATACACATGTGCACGCACCCCCACACATAGACATGTGCACGCTATTGCAAAGTTTTTTATTTTCAAAAAGAGTGCATGATTAGATATACGTTTGGCATCTTATAAACTAAGTCTGGCACTAAAATTCTGTCTTTCTAAGGTTTATGTCTTCAGCACTCTACCAAGATATTTCATTCAAAGAAAGTAAATATTGACAACTGTTAGGCTGTAGTGGGGAGTGGCTAGTTCATAGTGTAATTATGTAACGACTTAACTTTGTTAGCTTCTACAAAAGATCTGCAGGCTCTGATCTTTGAATTATATGTTCTGCCTTGCTCAATAAACCTTTTCTCTGCGGTTCATCTACCTGTACACATTGCTCGTTTAAATGTTTTCGTTAGATTCCAGTTAGCACAAAATACAAATAACAAGAATTTTAAGCAGCATTGTTATGAGTTTGGTAGTGCCTGTGCTTTTCCATTCTTCTCTCCTCACTGAGAAGGAATGACTGTGAGGATAAGGAAATTGCCCAACACCACTCCTCAGGGTAGGAATGCTGAGAGTCAGAGCCCTGGAAAAGGGGCTACACAGTCATTTTTCTTGTGGAATGGGAGCATCACGAGCACTCTCAAAACCTGCGATGGGAGCATAAATTCCAAGAGCACTAAGTGACTGAGCAAGGACACATCCTGCACTGCTGCTTTCCAGAGGAAGTTGAGTGATGGCACGGAGGTCTTTCAGTCTGCTCAGCGAGAGAGATTTGTTTCAGTTCAGATCCTCACAAGAGAAGGCCGATCCTTACAAAGGGGTTCCACAAGCCCCATCTATATCCTCTACACACAAAGAAAGAGGATGTTGAGAAGCCAGAACACTGGCAAATATGTCAGTCTTGTCACAGACAGATAAAAACCGCTTCTGACTCAGCTAGGAAAGCAAAAACCAGCATCATGCAAAGCACCTTGGAGGGAGAGATGTCAGCAGGGAGCAACTCAGGGCACAGCTTGGAGGAGCTTTGTTACTGAGCCTCCAGTTTACACCCTGAGACAGATAAAAGCTAAATGCAATGCAGAGGTCTAGGCAATCTACCAATAATCCTTAAGGAAATTTAGACAATGTGTTTTAAAGGGACTGTTTATTCATAATAATCAGGAAAGACTTGGAAGTCAGACTTCTGCTTGCCATGTAGTTTTGAATTAACTCCTTCAGATTGTGTGTGTGTGTGTTTTATCTTCAGCCTAATGTGTGATTTTTTTTGCATCTTTTGCAGTGTTGTGTACAGTTAGGCCCCAGAAACTTTTTCAGATGGGTATTATTATAACTTGAAAATATCTTGCATTCTTGACACATGTACAAATTCTTTGGAATGAAATTTCTATTTATTTCACTGGAATATTTTCCTCCTTCTTAAAACTATCATTCAAATTATGTACCTCCCAAGGAGACTTCTTTATATCCTGTCACCTTTCTGGAATGTGGGTATATTTATCTCACTATTTACAAAATTCTACTGAACTTTTTCACTTTTAGTCTGAAACATATCTTTTACTTTGTGAGACTTTAGGGTAGAGAGAATCATTGGGTTCAATATCATTAGTTGAATTGAAAAGTATTGAACTTCCTACGAATGAATTTTAATCCCTTTCTCTCTCCCTCCCTCTCTCCCACTCTCACTATAACCAAAGATGTGAGATTCAATTTATCATTTACTTATTTATTCATTTATTTATTTATTTTATGCATTTAGTACAGAGTCTAATAGGATCTCACTGCACAGGTTATACTCTTAGTGATCCTCCTGGGTTCAGCCTCTTAAGCACTGGGATTACAGGAGCATGCCACCACACCCAGTCAGAATCACCATCTCAGTGTACCCCAAGGGTGGGGCTGGCCCAGCATGCCAGGGATCAACCCTGGTCACTGCACCTACTATAGTCTGCTGAGCTATCTGGCAGGCCTGGGTAACATTTTTTTTACAAAGGACTAAATTTCTTGAATTAAATATGGTGACCATAAAATAAGATTTCTAGATACCAAGATGTACAATAACTGTATCTGAAAGGTGTTCATTCATTCATTTATTCAACAAATATTTGTTGAGATCTTTCATGTATGCAAAGAAAGTAAAAAATTGAAAGTCTTTGTCCCTGATCATAAGGAGGACTCAACATAAAGCAGAATATGTAAAGAGATCATTTTTGTTATGGTGAATGAGACCATCAAGAATTTATCACCTATGTGGGCACAATCAAAGTTTTTCCAAACACAGGAAGAAAATCTTCTTTTGAATCTAGATGAATAAATTTGTTTTCACTTTTCCCCCACACTTGCACTGTTCAACTCCATCCACTTTTGTTTCCAGTCTTGCTGTTACTTGCACCTAGAAGCTTTGCCAAAGTGAACAATGAAGTGTATGTTGAAAACCTAGCAATTACTTTTTGTATTTGTTGATCTAGCAGCACAACTTGGAATAGTGTCTCATGGTCTTTCAGAAAAGTCTTCCTGGCTTCTAAGATTCTCACTGGCTGTATCCTGCATGACCCTAACAACTCTCTCCTTATGTCCCCTTGAAGGGCTCACCTGGCTGACACAGGGGGTCAGTTCCTGGGAGACCAATAGAGTTTATACTTCAGGGCCCTGCATGGCGTGTTCCACTTCCAACACCCTGAGCAAAGGCTCACAGGTCATATATTTTTTGTAATACTTGAAAAAATAAAACATCCTAACCATGAGGGTTAACATCACTATCTCTTTTCACTCCAAGTCCCCTGACCCCTTTAGATCTTTCTATGTTGTTGGGTTATTCATTAGCAATATGGTTAATGTGAATTTGGGTCAAAATTATGCTTTCTTTGGATTTAGTGGGTTACATTTATATGGTTCATATTGACATCAGATTTGTGAGATTATTGACACCAATTATTCCACTGGTTAAGTTACAAGACTAAATTTGTAAGGGCAGAGTCAAAGTTAATATGATAGTATGAGTGTGTTCTATGACCTAACACTTGTTGGCTGTGGATAGGAGGGAGAAAAATTCTATAAGCAAGATCAGTTTACCTTTTTGTTGTGCCAGTGCAAAACAACTTTATAAGAACTTTATCATATGAAATGACAATATGAATTTTCAGCTAAAATATAGAGGAAAAAGTACTTAAGAATAAGTCAGATGCTTACTACTTTTAAGGAGACTGCATTTTGGTGGGGGGAACTTTGTAATGGCATGATGTTTCTTTTTTTTTTTTGTATCAAGGTTGGAATTCAGGACCTTGTGGTTGCCAGGCAGCTTCTTATGCTGCTGAACTATTGTTCCCAGGCCAGTACTATGGTCATTACTTTTACATTTGCAATTTCTCTAAATAAATTCTAATTTTTATTAATAACAATATTATTGTTACTGCTTTAAGAATACCTCCTAGTTGATTATTAAGTGGATCAAGCCTGCCCTTTTATCTTAATCTTTCTTTCTCTTATGGTTTGGATCTAAAGGCCCACCAAGAGCCTTGGGTGCTTACATGTCTGGTCTGTTCAAGGTGAATTAATCAGGGGTGCTAGTGCCAAAGGTGACGCCAGCAGGGAGCTCTGGGTGGCAGAGGTAGGACAGTGAGGCCTGACCTGGGAGGGCCCATCTCATTCCCTGACTCTTTCTCTCATGCTTTGCCTCCTGGCCAACATAGCACAAGCAGATTTACTTTCTAGAATGTCTTCCTGCTTTGCAGCCTGCTGACTATGAACTAAAAATGTGGACCAAAACAAGATGCCCCTGCCTTTAACTTGTGGGTATCTTGTTGTGGGTCCCAGTAATGAGAAAGCAACAAAGAAACTTAAGTCTAAAGCTATGTGAAATATGCTTTTCTCATGATTTGTAACTATCTCCTCTCCAGAATAAAAAGGTAACCAAAATTTTAGGCTTGCTTAAATATTTATAATCATTTTTATTCATGTTCAACTATTTTACAACACACATACACATATGCTACAGACATGAATATACATATGCTAAAGATACAGATATGTATGAGTACACATGCAGATATTCGGGAATACATATAAACAAACACATAAAACACAAATATAGGACTTTTATACTATTTTAAAGCATATATATATATATATATATATATATATATATATATATATAATAAATGTTATATGTGTTATCATGGATTTCTTTCTATGTTAGAAAAGATCCACCTAACTCATTCACATTTTATCTTACCATATGCATTTCATAATTTTTCAAACTGAGAGTTGAGATTTAAGCTGATAGAGCCACACTTATGCTACTAGAAAGACAGTGGTGTGTCCATCTCTCGATCTCAGAGTCCTATCAAGACATTGGATGCCTAGGGATTTCATCCTGAGGATACTGCTGGTGTGCAGTTCATGATAGGATTTATCATATGACAAAGAAGCAAAAGCAGGAAGCTAAGAGTTGATGTGTTTACTAGAGAGTCATAAAAACATACAAGCTATGAAAGGGGCTTTTCTTTCTAGTTTTTAATTCATTCTTTCATGATGTTGATGATCAATTGGTGAGACTGAAGGTAGCCGATAGAACAGTATTTGTCGTTTCCCTGTGTTAACAGAGTAAGCATTGAACTCTAGTTCCAACTTCAATTATGACCCACGGAAAATGATCTCACCTTTGTACTTCTCCTGACATCCTCTTTTGCAAACTTTTATGCAGTTAGATCCTGAAAGCTACAGTTAAATACTTTTTCAGGCCTTATGATAATTTGATAAATAAACATTTCTTTTGTTTTTGCATGTTTAACTAAATTAGACTAGTGCAACCTGTCAACCCCTTTAGCATTTGAATTTTAAGATAAGGAAGCAATTTCCTGTGGAAAGGAAGTTTTCAGAAGCAGCTGTAGAGACATAGAAGTGGGCTGGGAATGATTGAAAGAAGACAGATTTATTGGCAGGTTTGTGAGAGTCTGGGAACACTTGGAAGAGGTTCCTGATATTCTTGAGATAGGAGAGGGAATCCAATTAGTAACACAGATACACATTGAATTCATTCCAGTGGGTTGCTGTGCTGATTCTGAACCATCAACGGCTTTATTATGTGAGTATGTATTATTTATTGTAGTTAACTGTGCTATCTATCCGTTTAGGTTTTATCCATACACACATCTGCCTTGGTAGTGCTTTCTGTCTTAACTGTCACACCCTAGAAACAGTGACCTTACATCTGTACACAGACTTTTCCAGACCTTTGAGATACCTACTATTAGCTTGGGACCCTCCATTGATATTAAGCTTACCTTTAACTTTGCCTTTGAGCCACATACAAAAGTGGATGTTATAGATAAATGAATGTGAGATTTAAAGGAGATTGTATATTTTGAGTCTGATGTGTGTGTGTATTTACATCAGGACAAAATTACCTTAATGAATAAAAAGGCAGAGTGTGAGGAAATCAGAGTGTGTGAGGAGATGATAGGTGATGTTTTTCAGGGTAGAGGGAGTACTACTACAGTGATGGGAATTGTGACATATTTAACTATGCTCTGCTTCTTCCATGCTTGTGTCTTCCTGTCTGCATTCATTATCTCTCTGTTGTTTTTGTATATCCATGTGACGAATGAGTACATTAATCCAAGTGTGTTTTGAAGCCCCTTCCAGGTCTGTAATTCTATAACTGTTACTCTTTTGTCGGTATTAATGTATATGCCAGCATGTATTGGAATAAGTGCATTCTGGGTATTTTTTTTAATGTATGAGTATAATGATAGTGAAGAAAGTCTTTCTTTCAGTCTAAAGACAAATTAGAGGGAAAAGGTAAACTGAAAAACTTTTCCTTACTTTCTTGCCTCTTGGCCAGATTTAGAACTATCCCAACTTGGTTGGAAACTGTATAAAAAAATCAAAGGCAGTTTTAGTAACTGAATTCAAATACAAGCTTCACAGATATTCCATCAAATTTTACTCTGGGTGTATCTATGAGTGTGTTGGGGAATGAGATTAACAGTGGAATCAGCAGACAGGGTAAGCCAGGCTGTGCTTCCTAAAAGGAATCAGTGAGATGTGTGACTAGCAATGCAGCTGTGGCAAGTAAGAGAGAACTGCTCCTGCCTGGCTTCATGGGAAGGAGACATCAGGCTTTTCCCGCCTTTAGAGTCAGATTGAAACATTGGCTCTTAGGTTGTAAATTCACAGCATTAGACTGGAATGTTACTATCAGCTCTCCTCGATCTTTAGCATGAAGGCTGTAGGTCTTGACTTTCTCAGTCTGTATAGTCATGTGAGCCAATCCCCTGCAGTAAATCTCTATATACATATAAGTACATCTTGTCGGTTCTGTTTGTCTGGAGAAACCTGATTAATGCAGCACCTAAGAAATCTGTTATAATGGGCTCAGCTTTTGCATACTTGCTTAGGAATGGTCCTTTAAGGATACCTAAGAGGAAGGGAGCTCTCCAAGTGAGCCACAATCTTTTCCCACCTAGATCACTTCAGGAAGGCAGGCAATTCTAAGCAGCATCAGTGTCGTCCAAGTCTAAGTTGTTTCGACTTGTCTGAAATGCACAGAAAGAAGCTTTCAAAATCTGTATGAGGAGACTGCTTCCAAATGTCTCACGGATGAAAACAGGCCATGTAGATGTGAAACTTAAAATTCAGAACTTAACATCAGAGTCTCCTCTACTTTTTGACAAGAGTGAAGTCAGTAGAGTGTAGCAGAAAATTTGCTAGACCTGAATGCACAGTGACAGGTTTGTGTTCCAGCTCTGCCTGTTTCAGCCCAGTGCGGACCTTTTGGACATCCTGAACTGTACTCTATACTCTTTTATAGGGTAGAAACAACACACAAAGATCAGGACTTTGCTCTGATGACTGGACAAACTGAAGAATCAGAGGCCAATTTCTGAACTGAAATGGGTGACGTATATGTCCACACTAAAGGGCTCTTTGGAAATATTGGCCAGGAGTCAGCAGTGTGCAGAGGGGTCCCAGCAAGGGGATGAGTGAAGTGCTCACGCTGCCTCGTGGAGAACTGGAGCAGCCACAGCCCTTCATAGAGCTGGGCACACTGTTGGCCATCTGCACGGCTCTGTTTTATCTCTTTCAGACTCAGCGCCTTCTGCGTGGTGGTGACTCCTCTTTGCCTGCCTCCTGGATCTCTAGAAGACTGACAGATGTGTGGGGAACCAGCACTGGTGGGAGTGTAGACTGCACAGTTGTCCCTAGCACAATAGTCAATGTACATAAACTCAGATCTGGAAATGTTCTAAAAATTTTGTTCAGAAATACTAAATGCATGCTCCCAAATATATACACACATGCACATGCATACACACAGAGGCACCATTAATGTATTTACTATAGCATTATTTATTAGAATGAAGACTACCCTAAATATTTATCAGTAGCAGTTTAAATAAATTAAGTATGACAGTCAAAAGAAAAACAGTCAATTATATATATGCATATATATTAATAATAATAAAAATTGCTTCTTGGCCTTTTGACTAAGATCAAGTATAATAAGAATTAAAAAAATAATAAAGATTTATATGTACCAGAATCTCTCTGATTATTTTAAAAATCTATACAACAGCGATACATGAAAAAGGGATAAACATACCATGTGAAAATGATGCATTATAAAAGGTTAAATATAGATACATAGAAAAGGAAATGCATAGAGTATCTAGAAAGATACATCAAACTCTTAATGGCAGTTCCTTTGGAGGTGATTCTTGAGAGTAGGATGAAAACTTATAGAGGATCTTTTACTTTAGCTCTCTTTGTTTATATAATAATTATATGTGTGTGCTTGTGTGTTTAAATAGTGTAACACTTATTAACACAAGATATTAGTACTTGTATAAAACTATGTAGATTAAAAAGTACATATTTTCTTCTTACATCTTTTAGATAAATGTGTTTCCAAGATTTGAGTCCAACCATCTCACTTGTGTTTGAGAAATCCTTTTCAAAAATAAGAATAAACTTTAGTCAGAATGTCTCTAGATCAGACCAACACAGCTATTCCTTCCTTTTCTCCTGCCATATGCCCCTTAGAGGTTTATGAAATTTCATTTGTAAGGTTCATCTGGAAGGTTTGTTAAAGTTAGTATCTGGGACCTAACTGCAGAGATTCTGATTCAGTATTTCTGTCTGTGGTCTGAGAATGTTCAGTTTTAATAAAATCTAGGTGCATCTGGTTGGAGCACCCCACTGTGAGACCTGTCCTATAGCACCCAGAAAGTTAATTTTTTATTTCATTCAACTAATTATTATTAAAGAAGCATTCATAGTTTACCTGGTTCTGTACTAGATTCTGACTATTCAAAGTTGAAAACAATGTCTGTTGCCAAGAACCATATAGTTTGACTGCAGACTGGAGAGGCAGACAGTGAGATTAGAACATTTCAGTGTAAATGCTGTTAAGTATGGGAAGAAAACTCCAAGTATGGTCCTTTTGCAGAACTTCAATTTATACAAGGTAGAGGATGTGGTAGGAAGATGAGATGCTAATATTCTTTTATGTCCAAGGGACAACTGATAATAATTTCTATGAGGCAGCTGGATGTACATGTGTCTGACACAAGACAAAAGAAATACACATTCCATAAGCATCATTTTTGAAACCTCAGGATCTTTGTCTTTCTACCTTTGAAATGAAGGGATAGATTTCTTTTCTTGCTGTAATTTTCTGAACTTCTGTAATTTTCCACCCTTTCTCTCTCTCCCAGCTAACCTCACTGTGCTAATTAGCAGCCATCCATGGTGCATTTCTCCCATGCAGGTGAGGCCAAACATATGCTACCTCATTACACGTCACCTGGCGGTATAAATGGTAGGCTTTTCTCACTGGTGCACCATGTTCCTATCTGCCAACTCCCAGAGACATCATCTTTCTGTACTTGCCCAATCCGCACAGTACTCCAGGATACCAAACTTTTTAAGTTCCCAGGATGGTCATATGCTCCCTTGTGCAGGGTGTGCAAATTCCAATTGGGTGGCCTGGAAGCCCACTGTGCTGCTATCTCATGGGGCTGACTCCTCATCCTTGGTGACCTGTTTGGCAGTTATTTCTTGTAAGCATGCTCCTCTGAAACAGACGCATCCTATGGGTGAGGGTCCTCCTCAGCATATGTCCAGAGGCCCTGCTGGTGTGTCTCCTACAGAGATGGCAGGTACCTTGAATTCTCTGACTGGATCTAGTTCTTCTTATCCCTGGATCTGAAATGTTTAATGAGTGAGTTCCTCAGTTTACTTTCTATTTGCCTCTTACTAAGAAACTGCATTTTTCCTTTATTTTCTTTGTATTTTTCTTCTTTAATTTTTTAAAATGTATTTAGTACAGGGTCTATGGGGTCTCACTATGTAGATTGGACTTGTAGTGATTCTCCTGTTTTCAGCCTTCTAAGTGCTGGGATTACAGGTGCTTACCACCATGCCCAGTCTCAATCATTGTCTCAGCGCACACAAGGAGCGGGGCTGACAGGGCCTGCCAGGGATCGATCCCAGGATGCTACAATTTGTCTAAGCAGGCACTTTATTTCACTGAGCTATCTGGAAGATTTTTTATTAAAGCAATTTTCTGTATAATAATTTGGTGTTTGGGGACTTTTCTATGCCTTTCAAAACTTTCTAGGTAGTTGAATTTTATTTTAATTGTGTTAGGCTAAGCTTCTGGTGACTTCCCTAACATTTCCAAAGAATTCATTATTTTTCTTCAATTTTACCTTCTTATTCATGAGCTATCTCTTTCACTGTCTCTGTCAATATTATTTAAATTGGAAAATCATTTCCCTCGAATGTTCTTTTCTATTCTAGTTAGCCATTCCTACCCTTGAAACACAGTTGTATAGTCTTATAGCTTAGACTTCTTAAATAATGTGAATGTAAAATAATTAGAAATAGGAATAAATTAATTTTTAAAAAGTCTTCCAGAAGGTATTTTCTTACCGATTTCTATATGCACCCTTAATGTGAAATGCATATTCCAAGGCAGACTTTTGAACCTCATGAAGCAGTATTGAGAACGATGAAATGAAAAATTCCAGGCCTTCCTCACATCTTCTCTCCCATTGCACATTTCCCACCTATTCCTTAGCCAGCAGCTTTCTTGAGGATTATGAAGAAATTATATCATACATGCAGGAAAGAACCTGGAATCTATTTGTAGAAGGTGAACTTTGAGTCAACTCTCGGTTCTTCAAAGCTGGAGATAGCATTCCAGGAAAGCCCCTTGCTTGATCACATGGCCTAGATCTAGAGCAACAGATTCTTTAAATGATTTCTTTCTTACTTAAAAATGATTGCTTGTAGACAAGACAAGAGAGAGCATCTTCCAAGGTCCTGTACATTTTATATATTTGTTGATTTTAATATTTTATGCTTTCTTAAAACTAATAGAACAGAGGCAATTCCTACCACAGCCCCTCAGGTCCTAAAGAACAGCCCAAGCTTCATGGCTTCTGTAACTTTGCATCACTGTCTGGACTTCCTCCAGCATATATGTGTCCTGCAAAATCAGTAGGTCCCTGGGCATTATACTCATTGTAAATAGTATCTGTGAGTGCTTAAGAGGACAAGGTGGATGATGTTAGTATGTGTGGCAGTCCTGATGCTAACTGAGGGGGTCTGTCGGGGTCTGCTCACTCAGAGAACAGCAGGGAAAATATGAAAGGTTCTGTAAGAAGTTCCAATACACTGAAGTTCATTTCTTAAAATATGTGCCAAACCTTACAAACTGAATTTGGCTCATTGTCCTCTAACCAAAGACCTGTCTTTTCTTTTAGCTTCTGTGAAGTAGTAGAAATGTGATAATAGTCATATGAATGTATCAGAAAAGTTTATTAGGACTGGTGAGATAGCCCAGAGGACTGAGCTCCTTCTTAGGCAAGAGTAGGGACCGGGGTTCGACCCCTGACACCATGTGCTGTACTGGCCCTGTCCCTGGATGTGCTGAGCCGGCCACCGAGTTCAGCATGGTGGTGCACACTTGTAATCCCAGCACTGAGAAGGCCAAGACAGGAGGATCACTATGAGTTCGAGCTGTGTAGTGAGACCCTGTAACAAATACATAATAAATAAATAAGTAAATAAAAATGTTTATTAAAGGAATTCCCCCATCCCTCTCAAAATAACTTTGTTGGGGTTGCCTTTGTGTTCTTTTATCCTTCTTCATCTTGCATTCCTAAAATAACACAAAGGATTTTCTCTAATCCTAGTAAATGACATATATGGTTATATTTTATATGTTATATGAAAATCAAATACACATGTGTATTTGATGCCATGCATTTGTGTGCTTATAAGAAATATATGTAGTAATAAGTCATGTATTTATGGTTGATTTAGAATGTAACATTTGTACACACCATCATCCTTTGTTTAGAAATCAGATATTCAATAATGGAAGCATGTAGAATACAAGTATGAACTTGAAAAAATGCTAAAAACTGTCATACAATTTCTATGAGGATTAGCACAGATTGATGGTGCACATTAATGGGTATGAAAACGCTGTAATATTTTTGAACGTGCATACAACATATAGCCACCTTTTCCACCTCTGAACTCTGCAAGGGAATACTGCCTTCTCCCAGGCAGTCATGACGTAGCACTCCAGGAGCAGTGCGTCCGCCGCTGGGGGCAGGGTGCTCAGCAGCCTGCACACAGGAGCTCCAGGAGGAGGTGGGCTTGTGCTCCAGCAGCGGCCTTTCACTGTCAGCTGGCTGGCCCAATTACAATGCTTTTAAACGATTTGAATTTGAATGCCTTTCCAGTTTCATCATCCTCACGGCTCTAATACCAGGCCAGGCTTCCCATATTTGAATTACACACCAGGTCTTTGAAGGCATTTGAATTTTCAGCTCTAGTGTTAAAGAGCACTATTGGAGACAGAGTAAAGGCCAGGTACCATGAAAAACAAAACAAAACAAAACCAGAAGAGATCTGTGAAGTGTTAGGTGAAAGAAGCACAGATGCTCCTCAGATCCCTGGTGGGTTAGGTCCCAATAAGCCCATTAGAATTTCAAAATATCCGAAGTGGAAAAATGCATTTAATACATTCAACCTGCCAAACACCAAATCCGAGAAACACAGTGCAGGGTCAGCATTGGCCGTTTACTTTTCTGACCCAGTGGTGACTCTAAGCTACAAATGGCTGCAGCCGCTCAGTATCAACAAAGAGAATTCTACTACAAATCACTAGGCTAGGAAAAGGGTTGAAATTCAAAATATCAAGTATAGTTTTTTACTGATTATCTATGGCTTTCATATCATTGTGAAGCCAAAACAATTTTCAGTCAAGCTAAATAGTATCAGCTCATCTTTTCATGGGCAGAGGGGCCTTTTCTTTCAGTACTGAGGATTAAACCCTTTCATACTGAGTTACATTGCGGTCCATCTCTGTCTTTTTCTTTTGGGACTGGCTCTTCCTAAATTGCTGATTGCTGTGACTCCAGGTGTGTGCCACTGAGCTTAGCTGGTAGAGATGTTTAGGATTTATCTGGGGCACACAGCTTCCAGGGTTGAGCAAGAACACATCTAATCATATGTTACTTCTTCTCATGTTATAAGGGTAATTTATTTTTTAAATGACTTTTCTTAAGAGGTTACTTTAACTTCTACTTGACTGGTGAGGAGCAAGGGTATTTCAGTTGGCCTTGTCCTGCTGTCTGTCAGAGTACAGTAGAGATATTCTGATTTTTAGGATGTGGGCTCTGTACGTGTGTGTGTGTTCCATTTACAAATCTTGTCACTAAGAGAAAACAGCTATAATAAAAATTGACAAAATTTTAAAATTTGAAATCTTGATTGGAGTGAGTTATAGAATAGTTGTAGAATGTTGGATATTTTCAAATTCAATTTCTTAACAAAAAATAGCTACAATAAAAGCTAGAATATGTGAATAAATCAAGAATTTCTTTTAATTCTAGCCATCCTTTTCTCACAGCTCCCTTGTACAGAGAATTGAAGACTTATAACAATGTATCTAGAATTTTATTTTGAGTGTTGTTAGGCTAAGTATATACATTTCAGCCAAAAATGGACTCAGGTGAGAAATCTGGACCAGTGACTACTTCATTTCTGAGAAAAAAACAAAGCAAAACAAAACAACAAAAACCAAAAACAAAAAGCCCAATTTGATCCTGAGCACTAACCCTTGTGATGACCTCTACAGTTTCTTGCAGTGGGGAAATCACTTTTTTGTGTGTGTACTGAAGGGTTCCCATCAGATTCTGAAATAATCCCTAAGCCTTTGCATAGAGTTCCTTCAAGCCTCATGAACCCTCTTGGTGAGAAAGGCCCTCTCCTCCGTGTTCTAACAATCCTTCCTTGGGTCTTCCACCTGTCCTATGGCCACACTGCACACATCTCACTAGGGAATATCCCTTTACACTATCTTTTCTCCAGGTATGACTTTACTAGTGGATTGTTAGAACAGTTTATGTGTGTCCATGTTTCCCCAAAGACTTTTTACTCATTTAAAATCAACCTTTATTCTTGATTTCTTTATAACTCAAGGGGTCTCCAGGTTATAGTGTGCCACATGATCACTACAGCATTTCATCAAGTGCATCAATGCCTACTTTTATAGCCCTGTTCATGCTTGAGGTTTTTAGTTCTACCCTGAGAGACACAGGCCACAATAGCAAACAAAGTTAAGTATCAAAGACTGATTTAAACGAGCAGTTTGTAAGTTATGTTTTATAAAACCCTGTTGATGTTCTACATTAGCAAAATTTAAACAAATGTTGGATTCTGTGTGTCTTAGGGAAAATTTGCAATCTTCAAAATATGTCAAGCGCTCTAAGAAGGCTTTTCTTTTTGGTGCTGGGAACTGAAATCATGACCTTGTACTGGCCAGGCAGGTGCTGTGCTGCTTAACCATACAGCCAACCCCTCTGAAAAGTTCTGCAGTAAGCATATCAGATTAAGTTACACAGACCAAGGGCCAGCCAGATAGCTCAGTAGACCAAACCCCTAATTAGGCAGAGTGGGGAGTGGGGTTTGATTCCAGCATGCCCTGCCATCCCTGCCCCAGGGACACACTGAGATGGTGATTTAGACTGGCTGTGGTAGCGCATGTCTGTAATCACAGTGCTTGGGAAGCTGTAAACAGGAGGATCATTATGAGTCTGATCTCTGTAGTGAGATTCTGTAGAAACTGTACTAAATACACTAAAAAATGGTTTTATAGGTCAAGTATATGCCAATGCAATTGATCATGGAATGATCCCCTGCTCCCAACCCTAAAATGCATTATCTTTTATCATGTTGTAATATATGGTGCAGAAATATGAATTTAATGCCTTCTGATGTCAGCTTGCAATGATACTGTTTTACCCAGTCAATGTCCTCTTTCACTTTATTGGGTGATTATTTTATCCCATTATCTTTGTCTTCAAGCTTCCTTCTTCATTCTTCACTCTCTACTGATGATTTGATTCTTACTCTACTTGCCATGAAAATACAAGCAATCCGGAGACGATGTCTGTATCCTCTCATGGCTGCGTTCAGCACATTTCTTGCACCTGTGCTAGACACACAGCCTTCTCTTCTGTTACAGCCAATCGGTTGTCAGCACTGTGACATGAGGTTGTTACCACAGGTGACACCTTGGCATCCATCACTTTTTACCACCTGAGAACTCTGCTCCTGCAAATGCTGCTTCACTTTCTGATGGATTACTTACTAACATGAAAATCTGCTATACTATCTTTCATATTAAAAACAACAGACAAATGTGTCTGTCTTCATTTCCATATTCTTTTCCAGTTACTATCCATTTTCTCTAATCTACCGTCATTTCTCTTGAATGAATTTCTATGCTGGATGTACACAATGTTTTATCTCCTTTAGTTCTTTCCATAACTCAGTCCAATCAAGATTTTAGCATCTAAAACAGTTACTAATTGGCAACTAGACCCCCATACTGTCAAGGTAAATGATCTATTTTCATTTTTCATCTACTCTTTCTCAGCGGTTGGTCCAGTTCATCATTTTCCACCATATGCAGAAATGGATCTAGGTGGTTCATTATTCTTAGTGCAATGGGAGTGTGAACTTCTTGCTTCCCTGGGTCTTCATCGCTCAAGTCCCATGGAGGGTGTTGCAAAGACAGATGCTTTCCACAAGTTGGTCTGTGTCTGAGTGCTAAAGCTTCAGACTTAGAACACTCCAACATTTAAAACTTGGTAACAGCAAATCTGCTCAATTTCTGTCAATAGGAAGAAATGATCTTTACTGTCTGGGTTAGACAAAGGAGCTCTTTTCCCATGAATGAGATGCTACCTCTAGCCTTCAAGGTTGTTTACTATATAAGCATTCTTGGAAAAGGTAGTTTCAGAGTTCTCAAATGTAGACATGGCATGGAGAATTGTTCCCCAATCAACACGTGTGCCAGCAGTTTCTCTCTCTCAGTATTTATACAACTGTCCCTCTCATCTTGCCCAGATTGATTAGAGATATATCCCATTACACACCCTCACCTATTATTCTTATTATTTTAATGTATTTGGTACAGAGTTTCACTATGCAGTTTGGACTCATAATGATCCTCCTCTTTTCAGCCTCCTCAGCACTGAGATTACAGTCATGTGCTACCACACCTGGTCTTAGTGGTTGTCTCAGTGCATCCAGGGATGGGGCCAGCACTGCATGTGGTGCCAGAGATCAAACCCCTGTCCCTGTGCTTGCCTAAGCAGGCACTTAGTCCACTGATCTATCTCACTGGCCCTTCTTTATTCTTTTTTAGTACTATTTGTCATTCTATTTCTGAATCAATAATCCAAAAGTCTTATTGCATGTCTTCTCTACAAAACTCAAACTTCAGGGCACTCAAAAATTTGTGTTCTTCACTACTATATCAGCAGATCCCATAATAGGACCTGACAGGGTGAGTGATAGTGATTAAATCAATGCACAAATAATACTGCTCATTACTCTATTTACCTCCTCTCTTTGTTACAGTGAAACACTGAAGTATCCTTCCATGCAAAATGATGTAAAAGTTTTAAAAAATATGAAAAAATAGCCAACTCACACGTGAATGCAATTTGTACATATAGAATAAGAGAATAATTTGATCTTTCCCTTTGAGAACTGTAAGTGTTCTCTAAATCTTGTATGACAGTGAAGAAACTTGGAGAATACATTTTTGAGAATAATTTTTAACAAAAATGGTTAAATATTTCAGAAAGCTTTATATCTAAAGACTGTCTGAAATTTTAAGCTTATTTTAAATTAAGGAAAATTTACTAACACAGAATACAAGTTCCTGTGATTTTCATGGTTAACTGAATTGTGTCTTCTGGATTATCTGATTTTTGTCATTGACAGAATGTACAAAAAGCAAACAATATATTTGCTGTAATGTGTCACTTAAGCAAGAGTAAAAGACAGCATTAATACACATACACACAACACAGATGCGCATACCCATGCCCACAGTTGATTCACGTAATTTCCACATAATGTTACACAGCAGCCAGACATCCTACCCTCAGGAACCTCAGTAAAAATATTCTCCATTTTTTTGAAGTTCTTGTCCTTCTGATTGATTTATTTTAAGATTTAGATTCTAATCCCATTCATATGCTTGGCCAAGTGACCTCTGTTGGCTAATTTGATTTCTTACCAGCCATCTAGTGTTTATTCTGGTCCTGTGAAGATATGGTTTCCCACTTTTCCCACAATGCATTAGCTAGACTTGATGCTGATGTGTTATACATCAACTCACCAGTAGACTTGGAGCTCAGGTGTAGCATTTCCACAGGAGCAAGCCCAGGAACCAGGGAATCCTGGCCTGTGTCTACTTTGCTGATTGAATCATCTGTGAGGCTAGGACAGCAGGCAGGCTGATTCCAGGCCACCATATGTGCATGAGGCCTGCCTGAGTCCTTCTCCTGGACTTTGCTATGGGTGCTAATTGCTTTAGTGAGAGAAACTGTGCAAAGCAATTAAGCAGCTCCCTTCTCTCACCGTCTTAGCTCTTAGAAGCTAGGGCCTGGGAGAGGGCTCCTGCTCGCTCAGTAGGTTGCAAATTGCTCAGAATGAATAAATACATTTGTTCACTTTTCAAACTGTGACCAGCCACCTGGTTCTCTTGTGTTGCTCTCAGAGCAGAGAAGGCAGATGACGGGCTCCTTGTTGCTGAACTCCAGCCCATAAAAATGCTTCACCGCACTCTGAGCTATTTTTGCAAGGACATCTGTTGCCAAAAAAGAATTTTAATTAAGCAAAAACACATCCCTGTTTTGTCCATGGCAAGGAGGCTTGTGAAAGCTTTCTTGTCTCCGATGTATGTGAAATCTAGAGAAATGGAAGCCTGAAGGTATTGGTGAGGGACATTTTACTGCTCAATTTGAGAGACACAACAGATTTTCCACGGGAAGAAAATTATTAGAAGAACATGTTTGCACTTTTCAAAATAAGGCCCAGACTTCATTAATAATTAATTGCACATAATATAATCTGACATGTTACTCCATGGTTTGATAAAAGTCGAAAGCTATTTTCACAAGGCAGCTTGCCAGTTCTTTTGCGCTCTTCCAATCTTCTTCTCAGGTGATATTCATCATTTTAACATCAAGCTTCCAGAACACCACATTAACACATAAATTAGAGGAGCTGGCACAGTGCTGGCTGTTATAGCTAGTATAGATAAAATTGTCCAATCACAAAGAAAAAAGAGGTGATAAACAAAATCTGAAAGCAATTGTAGACATGTGTACTGCGTAAATTACTTACAATGGGTTGGAGAGGAGCCTTGCCTTAGTTTTCCAGAATGCAAGCCTATTGTACATTTTTTCCTCAGTCTGTAAACATTGATGTATTGGCAGATACAACATCTTCAAATATGAGACCAATTCTGTAACCACATACAAGTGAAATCCCTTAAGTACCTTTTGGGGCACCCTATTTGGCAGCAGAAGCAAATGAGATGAGCTGATTACAAGAGGGCCACTTTCATGTAGCAGGCACTCTGGGTTACAGCTGGGCAGCAGGGCATGGATTACCTGGTAATATTAGGGTTGTTTCTGGTTACTTGCATTATTGGTAGGGGTCACTTGCTGGGTGGACAGATGAGATCATCTGGGTTGAGGCAGGGAAAAGTTCATATTGATCCATGATAGAATCTTTGCAGAGAGGAATCTTGCCTAGCATTAAGGACTGGTGGATTGGGCATGGTGGTGCTCGCCTGTAATCCCAGCACTTATGAGGCTGTAAATAGGAGGATCACTATGAGTTTGATCTATACAGTGAGACCCTGTCCTAAAATTTTTTTTAAAAAGTTTTTGGCTGGCCAAATACCTCAGTGGATTAAGGCTCCTGCAAACAAGTGCAGGGGCTGAGGGCTCAATCCTCAGGCCTTCTGTGCTGGCCCCACTCCCAGGGCATGCTGAGACAGCAAATGAGACTGGGCATGGTGGCATAGGCATGTAATCCCAGCTCTTGGGAGGCTGTAAATAGCAGATCACTACAAGTCCAATGTAGTTGTGTGAACCTGAATACCCTATAGACCCTTCCCTAAAGTACTGGGAAAAAAAGGACTGGAATACAGAATCTCACATTGTACATTAGAGCTGGAATTTTACTCTCCTCTATAGCATTTCTGATAATTCAATACTCACATTTTCAGATGTACTCATAATGGAAGAGAGCAAGGAAAAAACTTCTCTTATATGTCCTCTTTCAAGGAAGGGTATTGGCAGTTTATGATTGCTAGGATACTCCCCAACCTGGGGTAAATATACTATAAATCTCCAAAGTGTCAGCTCCATCATCTAAGGAAATATTTAGATAATTAATTATTTTTACACTTATCACTTCTATGATGATTCTTTGGAGGGTTAATAATTCTGAGTGAATGACAGGTTTTGCTTTTAGCTCAGTTTTCTTTATTCTTCCATTTCATGGTTATACTATTTAGGGCATTTTGATTGTAAGTGAGAAGAATTGAATAAAAAGAAGAAAGAAATAAAGAAATTCAGTAGATAAATAATCTGCTAGGCTTGGGTTCTATGCCTCAGAAACTGCTAGATGTAAAGGCTCGATCAGCATCAGAGGCAGTCTGCTTTTAGTTTTTCTCTATAATGACTTTTTCTCAGAGTTCCTTTGAACTGATGATGGTAAGCAGCTTCTGCCTCAATTTACCTATCCATTAATTCCTTTCTAGGCATTCTGGCTAAGGGCCTGGACTCTCAGGACCATAATCAGGACATGAGTGCTATGGGTCCTGTAGGTTTCTGTACTGATTCTATAAAATATCATCGGGAAACTGGTTTGGTGGTCCTAATTTATAAATTAAAGGCACTAGTAATTCCTACTCTGTGGGGTTATTGAGAGTATTAAGTGTGATACAGGTGCCAGTCACACAGTAAGTATCACTTGTCATTATTGTTAAATGTTGTCCAGGAAACTCATTGTTTTAGGAGATAGACTATGTTGCTTGGACACACCTGGGTCTTGTATCTTATTTGGAAGCAGTTTTGAGATCACCTTGCTCTTAAACAGCAGACATGTAGAATGAGAATTAAAGAATTCCCTAAAAGCGTTTTCAAGATTTCTTGTAAGACAGAGTAATTGATATCAATGCTTCAATAATTGATATGATTAGGTAAAGGGCTTTTTAACATTGACCCTGCTCAGAATGGTACAGATAAAAATATTTTTGAAATAACAAAGCACAGTAAAATTTCAGTTGGGCCAAAGACATGATTTAGGCATGGCATAAGGGAATACTAAAAATGGAAGCACAGCAGCTGTACCCCTTCTCATCATGGACTCACCGAGTTATTAAGAGCACATTCAAGGTTCAGCACAAAACTGACATAGCTTCAATAAGAAACCAGGACAAAAGAATCTTCTATAAATTAACAATGATGAGGTTGACAATTATGAAGAAGTCAGAGTAGCTAGTTCTAATCATAAAAGATTGATTAAAAGAAATCATTTGCTAATGGCAATTTGAAACCACAAAATAAAGCAATGTTGAATTATCAACCCCCAAAATATCTTTTCCACATTCCCATAATACTGAACTGAAAAGATTTGTTGCATTGAATTCACATTAAAGAAACAATTCAACACACCTCAATCATGGAACTATTTTGCCTGGCTCAAGTACTGTGGGTTCTTCCCTTACCTAAGTGACAAAACTTAGTCAAATCCTTTTCTTAGAGCCAGTCATAGGACAACAGTGGTTCCTTGCAGAACTTCAAAATCTCTGCACAAGCGGGATGAAAAAGGCTTTTGAGTGCATCCTCAGTGTCAGTTTTGTCTTCCCATCTCGCTCAATGTGTTTTGTATATTACAGGTGACCTCTTCATTCATAATAGTTAAAGGGAACATAGTATTTTTATTCCTATGCCATACTTATTCATAGCTTGGTATTTTTAAAGGTAGACTATCCAACTGATTTACATAGTAAACTCATTCACAATACCCTTTGGGAAGCCACATACTCACAGCTACTGTCTTCCTTCTAGCGGTAGTCAGCACACAAGAAGCAGATCCTTTAGAGGGCAGATCTAGCTAGCAAAACAGTCTTCCAGTAACCTCTTCTATGTGCAATAAAGCATATTTAATCTCAGATATTACACTCTGTGGGAGATGCTACAGCTGTTGCCTAATGACTAGTCTCCGACAGCACCTTATTTCGAATAGTTCATAACTTTAAGACCAATCTGCTCTCTTTTTCTTTTTTATAGTAATAATGTAAGATAAACAGAAGCATCCTCTGAGTTGAGGAGTCTTTTGTGGACATTCAAACACACTGGAATTCTTACTGTAAGAAAACAGTATATTCACGGTACAGAAAAAGCTTTCTTTCAATATCACTACTCAAGTCATCACAAATAAATATGCAATCAAAATAAAAGCATTGCTTTAACTATGCAGACTTGGTTTCAAAACAGATCCATTAGTTCTCTGATAGCTTCCTCACCACCCCTGCAAGCAAAAACTGTGGAGTGTGTACAGGAGAAAAAAATGGTACAACAATCACTTTAGCATTGGAAAATTGGAGGCAGTTACCAAGTCTCAGGTATTCTGTGATAGGAACAGAATACAGACTAGGAAACCTGTGTAGGTTCAGTAAGCTCTCAACTTACAAACATTTCAGGTGTGAACTTTCACAGCTACCAATGGACCTCAAATTACAAATATTCACAGATGCAAACAAATTAAAGTAGTTCATGTGTGTGCCAGACTTTGTCATAGAACTACTGCTGTGGGATTCATGTGCAGTGTGATAGTGTACAGTAGTGTAGAGGCCAGGATGTCTGAAGCAAGAGAAGAAGCAGCAGTGGTATAGAGGGGACTTCTAGGAAGTGCAAAGCAGCACACGTTGTACAGCTGTGTGAAAGATGAGTAGGATTCACTTTGCCAGACTTGTGGATGAACCCAATCTGCAAACATTCTCCCAGAATGGAACTTGTTCATAATTCAGAAACTTTCTATGTAAAACAATATTTTCTTTATTTACTCATCCATTCATGGGCATCAGTTTGTTTCCGACTATTGATATTGTAAATGGGATAATATGGGTGTGCAAATATCTCTTTGAGATCTAGATTCATATTCTGTTGGCTATATGACTAAGAGTGTGATTACTGCACTGTATATTAACCTAATTATTTAGAGCTTCCATATTATTTTTACTATATTAGTTAGACCATTTTGCATACTCCCTCGGTGGTGCACTGAAATTCGAGTTTTCTCCACCTATTTGCCATCATTTTTATTTTCTCTTTTTGTTTTTGATGGTGGCCATTCCACATGAAGTAACACCTCATTGTAGTCTCTCTCTCTCTCTCTCTCTCTCTCCTTTATTTCTTGTTTTGGTTTTACTGAAGATTGAACTCAGGTCACTGGGCTTGCCAGGCAGGCACTTATATCACCGAGCTGTCTTCCTGGCCCATCACTATAGTCATTTAAATTTCTGTGATAAATATTGATGTTTATCATTTTCTTACATTCATCAGCCATTTATGTATCCCCTCTGGAGAAATTCATATTCAAGTACATTTCTTATTGGATTAGTTGTTGTTGCTTTATTGATTTATAGAAGTTTTAAGAAAATATATTCTGGATATTAGCTTTTTATCAGATATATGTTGGAAAACATTTTCACTCCTCTAGGTTGCTACTTTTACTCTCATTATTTCCTTTGCTGCATGAAAGTTTTAAAATTTAATGAAATCCCATTTTTTGTGTTTGTTTTATTTGCTTCTATTTTTCATATCATATAAGAAATCACCACCAAATTAAGTATCTTGAAGTTATCTTTATAGTACCTTTATAGTTTTAGGTCTCACAGGTTTTAATGTATTTAAGTTAATTTTTATGTCTGGTAGAAGGCAAAGATCCAACTTATCCATTTGTGTGTGAATATTGTGATTCCCAGACCATTTCTGTAGAACACTGTCTTTTTCCTATTGTGTGGTCTTGGTAGCCCTGTCAAAGATTATTTTACCATATGCATAAGGGTTTACTGATGCATTCTCTGTTCTATTCCATTGATCTGATAGATCTTTCATTATGCAGTAGTGCACCGTTTCCATTAATAAGACTCATAATATGTTCTGAAAACAGAGAGAATGAGGTCTCAGTTTTTTTGTAGAATATGCTATTGGGATTTTGATAGGGATTGCTGTGTAATCACTTGGGGTAGCGGGAGCATATAGCAGCATTGTCTTCCATCTACAGGAATAAATGACTTCTTGTTTATTACATCTTTAGTTTATTATCTTATAATTTTTAATGTAGAAATATTTTACATTTGTGGTTAATATTCTACATATTTTTGGATATTATTGTGGTGGGACCATTTTCTTTGTTTCCCTTTCAGATTATTCACTGTTAATACACACACAGAAAAGCCACTGATTCACACATTGATTTGGTATTCTGCAATTTCTCCAAATTTGATCAGTAGCTCTGTAAGGGGATTTTGTGTGGAATCTTTTGAGATTTCTACACAGAATATCGTTATATCTGTGAATAGACATAATTTGATTACCTCCTTTCCAATTCAAATGCACTTTATTCTTTTTTCTTACCTAATTGTTTGGAGTAAATCTTCAAGTATTATAATGAAAGTGGGCATCATTTTATTATTTTTACAGGAAAAGAGATCAATTTTTTATGACTGAGCATGATGCTAACCATGGGTTTCCATATAGGGAATTTATATTTCTTTCTATTTCTAGTTTATTGAATGCTTATCATGAAAAGGTATTTTCATAATTTTTAGTTGCTTTTCCCATATAAATGCAATTTCAGGCATCTTTTTCTCTCTTTTGTTAATGTGGTATATTACAACGACTAATTTGTATATGTTCAGTCCATCTTTGCATACCAGGAAAAATTCTGTGTGCTTATGATTTGTAATCTCCTTGTTTTAATGTTTAATTTGGTTTGTTGATATTTTGTTCAAGACATTTGCATCAAAATTCATCAAGACCTTTGTTCTATAGTATTATTTTCTCATGACATTTTTATGTGACTTTGATATCAGGATAATTCTGGCCTTGCTGGAATAGTTTGGAAATGATTGATGCTAATTTTTCTTTAAATGTGTGGCAAAATTCCCCCATGAGTTCTTCTAGTTGGGTCTTTTCTTTGTGGAAGGTTTTGATTATGGCTTCAACCTCCTTACCATCTCCTTGCTCATTGTGGTACCTGGTTTATTTACATGTCTTTGGGCTGTTTTCTGAAGCTTTATTTTAATTCTTTGAATGGTCTTAGCTGTTTTTTCTCTTTACAATTGAATCTTGATAGGTTGTATATTTCTAATTGATGGGCATATAATTGTTCATACTCATCTCTCACAACCTTTTTCATTTAGTGGAATCAGCTGAAATGTTTTCTTTTGCACTTCTGATTTTATTTATGATTTTTAATTCTATTTTTGTGGTACTTAGGATTGAAACGAGGAGCCTTGCACATGCTAGGCAAAGGCTGTACCACTGAGTTACACTGCTACCTTTGCATTTTATATATTTGAATGCTCTGTATTTCCATTATAAATCTAGTTAAGAGGTTGTCATTTTTGTTCATTTTTTAAAGACACTCTTTATTTATTTTTAATAATTTTATTGAGAAACAAATAGCAATGGGACAGTTTCAAAACCAATTAGTAGGACAGTTTCAACAATTAATACATTGAGTACTGTTGTCTTCTTAGTGGTTATTCATAATATAAGATGCAGACATAATACCCTGTCCACAAACACTATTAGTACAAATCTTTCTATTCATTGAATTAAGAGAAAGTAGCTGTATATCTATCCTATTTTGAATATAAAGATACAAAATGGTCCTTCATTTGTATTTCCTTTTTTTGGTTAGTTTTGTCAGAGATGGGTATTACATTGCCACTTAAATATTATAGGTGTATGAATTTAGCAAAATATTCCAATATACTGCAGTAGTCCATAATAGTAGTGGGTTATCCACACCACTGGCAATGTCAGAAGTTGTTGATTTGAGCCTTTCACAGCTCAGCATATTAATATGGCTTTACTTTTTATATTTCTTTTCTTTTTTTTTTTTTACTTTTCTGCTATATAGTTAAGACCAAGATAAAGCAAGACCTATATAACAAGAAATGTAACTTTTGTACCTGTCAAAGTCAGTCAAATCCCTTCAGGATTTACCCTGAAAACCTGCACTGCAGTTTGTAGATCCTTTGTCAGTGTCAGGCATGTGGATGAGTCATGTCCATTGCTTAACCAATTTATGTCTGTGAAAGCCTGAGAGAATGTTTTTTCTCCATGTGACTCTCCTTAGGCACACTCTACATAATCAGTCACTTTCTTCTGCAGCCCCATAATCTCCTGGATCAGAAAATTTGGGACATCACTGAGTTACATGATGTTACAGTATAGGTTCTCCTATGTCCTGAGTCCTCATAGACCTTGAAGGGCTAGGGCCAAAGTGTTGGCTGTCCTTGCAACACTTCTTTTTCTCTAATTTTTGATCTGCAAACTTAGGTTGTTAACCCTCCAGAAGAAAAGCTTCTTATTACCCTGCAACATATGCATTTAAGTTTACCCTAACTATCTAAGTATCAGTCATCTTAGGCATAACATGGAACAGGTATTTTCCATCAAGTATTGATATGTTAAACTATAAGTCCCTATAGAATATGAAGAAAAAAATTAAAAAATAGAAAAATCTTTAAAAAATAGGAATAAACAATTATATATTTTTACACAGAAGTTTAGAAATATAAACATATATAGCATTATAGCAGGACAGTCCTATGACATTTTTTTCTTATCTCTTGTTTTCATTTATTACCCTGGTTTTTAGACAAACATTTATTTGAGAGGCAGTCTGGAAGTAATTGGTATGACAGTGACAAGGAGTACGTATCTAGAAGACCAGAATGATAGGCATTCCAAACTTGACTGTAGTATTACACATTGCTATCTTCAGTGCAGATGCTTAGTTCACAGGTATCAGCATAAACAATTTTTAAAGGCACTCTTAATTTCAATAATTTTTTCTAGTCTAATCTTTGTTATTTTCTTTCTTTTGGTATCCTTGCTTTGTCATTCTTGCTGTTTTATTTGTATTCATTTATTATTTTAGCTACTTGAAGTATGTTGCTAGGTTGGTGATTTGTAATCATTCTCTTAAAAATGTATTTATTGATACAAACTTCCTTTTACTATTGAGTTTACTGCTTTTGCTTTATTTCATAAATTTTGGTGTTTTTTTGTTTTTTTTTTGTTATGTTTGTGACATTTTTTCTCACTGTTTAGTCCAGATTGGCCTTGCACTTAAAATCTTTCCAGCTTTTCTAGTGCTGGGATTGCAGGTATATGCCTTCACACACAACTGGATGCATTTAGTTGTCTCAAGATATTTTCTGATTTTCTTTTGAGATTTTTTTGACTCATTGGCTTAAAAAAATTTATATGGCTTATAAACATATTATGTATGTTCTACATGATTGTGAATCTTCTGGTTTTCTTTTAATAATTGTTTCCATTCCATTTGATCAGATAAAAACTCTCGTTAGATGTAAATCTTAGGTTTGTTTAAACTTGTTATATGACTCAATATATGATCTTCACTGGAGAAGTTCTGCGTATGCTTGAGAATGTGTATATTCTGTTGTTAGTTGGAATGTGGTATATGTTTATTAGGTCTTTGTTGTTCTATTCATTATTTATTTATTTTTGGCATTGGGAATTGAACCCAGGACCTTCCACTTGCCAGGCAAACACTGCCACTGAGCTGTATCTCCAGCCCTGCTGTATTCATTATCAAAAATGGATGATGAAGTCTTCTACTTTATTGTGCAATTTATGTCATCAATCTTATTAATGTTTACTTTGTATACTTTGGAAATCTAATGTTAATTGATAAATTGTTTTTCTTAAATCATTTTACAATGCTTTTTGTCTTTGTTTACAGTTTCTGACGTAGCATCAATTTTGTCTTGTGTAGATGTGTTCATTTCTATCTTCTTGTGTTAACATTTGCAATAGAGCATCTTTCTTCCCATTTCACTTTCAGCCTATGTTATCTCTGTATTTAAATCAAAGTTTTATGACTAGCACATAAACATTAAATTTTAATCCATTTATAATAGCTATATCTTTGCACAGAGGAGTTTCTTCCATTTGCATTTAGAGCAATTACTGATAGGAAAAATTACTCTTTCTGTTTTATTGTTTTCCAAATGTCTTGTAGCTTTTTGTCTCACTTTGCCTTTATCATTATTTTCCCCTGTGCTTTATGTATTTTTTTTTGGTATGGTAAATCCTTTTATTATTTCATTTACTTGTCTATATATTCTTTTAGTTCATTTAACAATTTTATGATAGTTTTTTAAAAATTCACATGGAAGGGTCAACACATATATCTACACTTGTTTAACTCTTTTGGAAAGTGATTCTCATTATATGGCTCCGACCAAACTTAAAGTTGTGGTCTCAAGTGACCCACCTGCCTCAAGCTCTTGAGGGACCAAAACTATGGGTACCCATTATGGCACCTGGCTCATATCTGTATTTTTAGGGTAAATTTGCAAGTTTTATTTTAGGTCTTTGAATGGGCAGGTATCTCTCTGTTTTAATATAGTTAATGGTCATTTATTAGTATTAGGTCATATGAAATAAAAGTTACAACTCTTGGTTTCTACTGGAAATCTTTCTAAAAAAAAGATGAATAAATCCAGCTAAAATTTCTGGGACCTTCTTAAAACTCCTTTGTAGACACTTTTCTCTTGACTTTTGCATGCATTCCTGGCTTTAAATCATAGTTCTTATGTCATATTTAGTAGTTTGAAATCACGTTCCACTCTCATTTCCTTTGTGCAGTAATTTAGTCTCTCTGCTGTTGCAACAAGTTGCTATACAGGTTTTTTTTTTTGAATTTTAGGGAAGGGCCTACAGGGTGTTTAGGGTCTCACTACTAGATTGGACTTGTGGTGATCTGCCTGTTTACAACCTCCCAAGAGCTGGGATTACATGCCTATGCCTCCACCCCCAGTCTGTCACAGTCTCAGCACCCGTGAGGTGGGACTGGCACAGCAGGCCCAAGGATGGAACCCCAGGCCCCTAAGCCTGCTTGCAGGTGCTTTAATCTGCTAAGCTATTTGGCTGGGCCTTGTATTAGCTTTTTGTCTCAGCATGAAACTATGCTAGTTCCCATCAGGAGTCAGACTGGGAGGAAACTGTATTGTCTTTGTCAGTACCTCCAGGGACAAAAGAGTGTAGGGCTTCCTACTGTGCTATTTCATTGATGTCACTCTCCTGAGTTTTGTGGTGATTTAGTCTGTCCTATGTCAATCTCTTCCCTCAGCTTTGTGATAGTTTTGAAAACCAATAGACTTTTCATTATGAGAGTTATAAAAAAACAGCAGTCTAACAACCATGCAAGAGGACAGAATGGATATCAGACTCATCAAGTTCTTATTTCTAGGGAATTCCCATTATTGGGTAAGAATGTTGATCAGGGCTTATTTTTGGAATTGCTTGGGGCCTTACAGAGTGCAAACAACTTTTCCTCTTAGGAACTTTAAAAAAGTTGGTGGTAATTGCTTAACATTTCAGTTGAGGTAAAAAGAAGCTACCCAAAGACTTAGGATAAAAGGATACTAAGGATCTTCGAACAAGTACAATAAATTTCTGGGAGGTTAGAAGAACACATTATGTGCATGGTAAGGGTAGATATAGAAGCCCTGTCCTCTTATTATTCTCTCTCTTTTGGATGATATTGAGGCTTTATGCATGCAGGAAGGGAAATTTGAGAAAGTCACAAACACACACACAGCCCCTCAGCAAAGGTTTGGAGACTTCAATGTTGCAAAACATTTACGGATTTTTCTGCCCAATTACAAGCAGGCTACACATAATAGATTATATACTTGTTGCCATTACTTTCACTTTCATTGTAGTAAAATACCCAGAATAACATTTTAAAATGTACAGTTCAGTGGCATTTAACATATTTATGTAGTTGTAAAACTATTACCGCTATATATTTGTAGAATAGTTTAGTCACCTTCAAAGAAAACTCTAATTCTACTAAGTAATAACTCTCTATTTCTCCCTTCACCTTAAAACTTAGAAACCATTAGAATATGCTTTCTGTCTCTATGAATTTTGCCATATTTTGTTTTTTTTAATTTTATTGAAGTACAAATATCAATCAGACAGTTTGAAGACACCTTAACAAGACAGATTTGATAAATTAATGCATTGCAAACTGTTTTCATACTGTTTTGGTATTGTGCAAGGTGCATACATGATATACTTACAGACATTATTATAGCAGATGTCTCTTATCAATAAATTAAGAGAGTGTAGCTGTTTACTTATCTTATTTTTTATACCTGAATTATATCAAAAATTCAATAATTATTTTCCTAGTGGATGACCATATTACTAGAAGCCGACATAATATCCTGTCCAACCACCATCAGTGCAAATCTTGCCTCTCATAGGGTTATGTAGAAGCACAGCGTTATCTATCCCAACTGTACTGTCTATACACACACATGATTTTTCTTTCTATAACCCTTCCTTTGTCTACACCTGTCAAAGGTGGGCACTCTATTGTCATTCAACTAACTTAGGTGCTTGAACTTGACAACACAATCCAACACAGTCATAGGACGAAATTAAAGAAGAAAATAAATATATGAAAAAATGCTCCACATCGCTAGTCATCCATGAAATGCAAATAAAAACAACACTGAGATACCATCTCACTCCAGAAAGAATGGCTATCATGAGGAAATCAACCAACAACAAATGTTAGAGAGGTTGTGGGGAAAAGGGATCACTTCTCCACTGCTGGTGGGAATGTAGACTGGTACAACCATTGTGGAGGTCAGTGTGGAGACTCCTCAAAACAGTAGGACTAGAAATCCCATTCAAGCTGGCTATCCCCCTACTGGGAATTTTCCCAAAGGATCTGAAAACAATGTATCATAGTGATATATGTGTACCTATGTTTATAGCAGCACAATGTGTGATAGCAAAATCTTGGAAACAACCAAGATGTCCATCACATGAGGAATGGTTGAAAAAGATGTGGTATTTCTATATAAGGGAGTATTACTCAGCTATTAAGAATGATAAGTTTGAAGGATTTTGCCTAATTTGGATATTTTACATACTATAAATGGAATCATGCCTTGTGTAGCCATTGGGTCTGGCTTCTTTTCTTTAGCATAATGTTTCCAGTGTAGCATGTATCAGTGACTAATTCCTCTGTATTATTGAATATTTTGTTGTGTTGATAACTCTTTTGGTTTGTCATTCATCAGCTGGTGGACAGTACATCATTTACCTTTTTTGGTTGTTGTGAATGGTATTGATACAAACATGTTTTTATGACTTTTTGTTTGAACAACTGCTTTGAATTATTTTGTGTATAGCCCTATGAGTCTAATTGTGGGCCTCATGGGAATTCTATGTTTAATTTATTGAAAAGCCACCAAATTGTTTTCCACAATGGCTGCAACACTTTACATTTCCATCAGCAATGTATATTAGAGTTCTGATTTCTCCAGATTTTCATCAATACTTACTATTGCTTATTTGATTATAGTTATTGTAGTGGTGTGAGGCTGTATCTCATATTTTGATTTGAATTTTCCCAATGTTTATTGGTATTTATCATCTGTTTATGTCCCTTATGGATATTTCTATCCTTTGGGAAAATGACTGTTTACATACTTTGCTCATTTTGAGCTGTTCGTTTTCTGTTCTTAAGTAGTAAAAGTTCTTTATATATTCTGGTGATCATATCCTCATTAGTAAATATATAATGGAGTGTATTGGTCAGGGTTTTACTTAGAGCAAAAGATATAATATAAGGAACAGATATTAACACAAGATATACAATGTACACAAAATTACAAGATTGGCTTATGACAGTCAGTGGCAGAGTCAGATGAGGGATTATATGGAGGGTGTCTGTATGCCCCAGATTGGAGAATTCAGTCCCAAGGTCTGAAGCTCACTGCTGTGTTCCATGCAAGTCTCTTTCCATCATCTAAGGGGTCTGCGATGGAAGACTGAAATGGACTCTGAAGAGTCTGTGACAGAAGATGAAGGATCCAAGCTGGAGTGACAAAGGCCAAGTCAAACTTGAAGTCTGAAGTTCCTCTGACAACGTGGACCATCAACTACTTCCTCAGCCCTTTTATATGGTCTCTTTGTGCTGAGTCACTCTAGGGGTAGGACCAATTGCGCACCACTAGCCAGAACTGTGCACCCAGTCATACAGCCAAGTTGACACAATGTATCAACCCCTACAATAGGAACAATTATTTTTCCTATTCTGTCAGTTGCCTTTCATTCTTTAAATTATGTTTCCTTGAGGCCAAAAAGCTTTAGCTTTAAAGCAGTCCAATTTACCTATTTTTCTTTTACTGCTTGCATTTTATTTCAGATCTAAGAAGCCATCCCCAATTTCAAAGTTATACAGTTATATTTCCATCTAGAGTTTTTGGTTTGATGAGGGATATTTAGGTATTTTATTCATTTTGAGGTAAATTATGTATCATGTGAGACAGGCCTCTATCTACTCCTCCCTCCTTGTCTTTCTCCTCTTCTGTTGCATGTGGCTATCAAGATGTACAAGTATCATTTTTTGAAATTTTAGACTACTCTTTTCTCACTAAAATGGTTTTGGTAAAGATTATACATTTTGAAGAATTAGTTCAGGAATAATATTTGACAACAGATATTGGCAACAGTATCTGTTCCACAATAATAACATCAACCAATATCTTGGAAGAATTGATCTGGATTTTAGGACCACAACATTATTAATATTACTTATACTATGCAATTTTCCACAGCACATGTGACACATGCAAAGAAGCAGAAAAGAGTGGTCCATAAAAAAAGAAAGGGAAAGTAGTCAATAGAAAGCTTCCTATAGAAGCCCAGATATTGAAGTTATAACATAATTTGAAATACTTATTATAAATATATTAAAGAGGGCTGGAGAGATAGCTCAGTGGAATAAGCGCTTCCCTGGCAAGCTGAAGTTCCTGATTTTAATCCTCAGTTCCACCAATAAATAAATAAATAAATAAATAAATAAATAAATAAATAAATAAATGAAATAAAAGAAACTATTCCTTTGTAACTAAAGAGAAGTTAAAAATGGTGTTCTGATAATGCAGAATACTAGTAAAGAAACAGAATATATTTTTAAAAAGTGGTATGATAATTACAAGCAAAAAATCATTAGAGGGCTTAACAGTGATTTGAACTGGAAAATTTCCTAAATTTAATGAAAAAACATTTCTCTATACATCTAAAAAGATCAACAAAACCTGAGAATAAACTCTTAGATCTAACTACAGACATATTGTAATCAAAGCATCAAAAGCCAAAAATCATTCTTGAAAGCAGCTAGACAACAGCACCTTGATGCATAAAAGTGATCCTTAGCAAGACAATAGCCAATTTCTCATGGGAAACCACGAAGGCCAGAAGGTGAATGAACAATATATTTTTCTAAATTACTAATATAAAGAAACTTGCAGTTCAAAATTTTGATTCCAGGAAAACTCTTCTTCAAAAACTAGAGAAAAATTAAGATTTTATCTAATAAACACAGAGATTTTATTACTAGGAAGTCCTACCTAGAAGAAATTTTATTTTTTATTTTATTTATTTATTTATTTGCAGAACTGGGCATTGAACTCAGGCCCTGTGCTTGCCAGGCAAGCACTTCTTTTATTGAGCCATCTCCCTGACCCCATAGAAGAAATATTGATAGGAGTCTCAGGGTACAGTCAAAGTATATCATACAGGTGATCTAACCATATTAAAGAATTAGATAAAGGTAATTGCATATATAGAAGTCATTACAAATATATTTTTGTTGATAATATGTATTTCTGTTTATAATGTAATTAAAATAAACAAATAATTGTGAAGTTTCATTATTGGGCTTATAATAAATAAAGACCTCATTTGTAATTTGTTTCAGAATTGACAAACAAAAGAGGAGTATTTTACTTTCTCATCATTGAGATATACTTGACACCCATAAATGTAAGGGAGAAACATTTATTTTGGCCTAGTATGTAGAAGTATCAGTCTGTAGTTAGCTGGTGGCCTGGCAGAGGGAGATGACAGAAGACAGCCAGCTCATAGCATGGCAGCAGGAAGCAGAGAGATATCAAGCAAGGAAAGAAGAAGTACCTTTCCATGCCATGTCTACTACTAAGCATCACATTTCAGGACAAACTCATCAGTGGACTAATCCACTAAACCCTATGACCTGATAATCTCTCTAGAATCCCACCCATGAGAAAATGAGGCTTTGGGGGACCATCTGGATATAAACCCTAATAAAGACAAAAGAAATGGTTCTAGATATTAATAACATTTTATATATTATAGAAATTCAATTGATGTCAATATGAATGAGACTGTTATGTTAGTAAAAATCCCCAGGGCAACCACTAAGATAATAACTTGAAGATGTAATTTAAAAAAAAAGGAAATGGAAACTCAAAGGAAAAACTAGAAAATAATTATTTAACATAAAAGTCACAAATAATGAAGAAATAAAAAGACATGGAATATACAGGGAAAAAAAGCAAGTAGGATTGATGCATGAAAATTCTACTGATCAACAACCATATTAAATATAAATTGGTTAAACATTGCACTTTAAAATTAAAGACTGAAGGGGCCAGGGAGATAGCTCAGTAGAAAAAGTACCTGGCACGGGCAAGGGTCTAAGTTCAATCCCTGGTTCCACCAAAAAAAAAAAAAAAAGAAAGATGGGGCTAATAAAACACACAATTTACTATACAATGTTTACAAGTGACACACTTTAGATTTAAGGACACAAATTCATTGCGGGTATAAGGATAGAAAAATAAATATACCTCATAAAACCTGGAGTTGCTATATTAATATCAGAGAAAATACTCTTTGTGACAAAATGTTATTGAGACAATGAACTGGTCAATTTTCATGTAAAGAATAGCAATTATAAACATGCATGCACCTAACAAGAGAGCTCCAAAATATAGAAGGAAAAAATATGATGAGGATGAAAGAAGAAATAGATGATTCCACAGGAAAACCTAAATATTTTCATTGTTGAAAAGAACTAGCTGGTCAAATAGCTCCACAGATTAAAGCACCTGCAAACAGGCACAGGGGCTGAGAGTTCTATCCCTGGGCCTGCTGTGGCAGCCTCACCCCTGGGGAGCAACAGAGATGGGGCATGGTGGTGCATGCCTGTAATCCCAGCTCTTGGGAGGCTGTAAACAAGAGAATCACTATGAGTTGGATCTAGCGAGACCCTGAATGCCCTGAAAACCCTTCCCTAAAATACAGAAAAAAAGGAAAAATAAAAGAACTAGATAAGAGATAAAATTAAATTACTAGGAGTGCCATTATAAGTGAACATTGATATTACATTATAATTCCACTTTGCAATTCCTAGAGCAACTATAGCTTAAAAGACACATAAAAGTCCCCAAGCCTGCCGAGTGAGTGGGCCATCCTGAGACATACAGGGTCGACTCGCCCAACAACTCCTCGGAGCCCCATCCCCAAGACCTACGGCTAGTGGGAATTTCTCCGACTCTTGGCATCCCGGTTCGGTGAGTGTGTGGTGAGTCTTAGGGGGAGCCTTTGGCTTCTTCCCATGGACGCTCTGCACCATCCAGAGCACAAGACATCCTAGCCAGAGACCTGCCTGAGACACCCCAGACGGACCTGCCTGGCAACTCCCTG
Source organism: Ctenomys sociabilis (assembly GCA_004027165.1). NCBI lineage: Eukaryota > Metazoa > Chordata > Mammalia > Rodentia > Ctenomyidae > Ctenomys > Ctenomys sociabilis. Next base: position 47,186 of record PVKA01010718.1, read on the forward strand.
GAGCCACTGCCCCCAAGCTCACCACGGGAGGAAGAACTTTTGGTGAGTCTCCTGGAAGTTGATCTACCCCTACCTGACCTGGTCATTGTGAGGAAGAGCTTCTGTGCCCCCCAGTGCTCCCCTAACCACAGACCCAACAGAGGGAAAGCACAGGAGCTACAGCAAAAAGGAACTGAACACAACAGCTAGATCTAGGCCAGGTATAACTGGATAATTTCAAACTTAATAGACTGGCAACCGAATGTCATTATGCGCGAAGGCTATAGCTGCACCAAAGCTCTACATCAAAAGTCAGAAGTCAGTACTTAAAAAATGACAAAGACAAGGAGAAAAATGCAATCTCAGGACTCAAGACCACCAAGAAGTGCAGAGGACACTAGTTCAGCTGCAATGAATGAATTAACAGAGACGAAAGCAAAGGAACAACAGTAGAAGGGTATAGAAGAACTCAGATAAGAATTAATGCCTGAAATAAAAAAAGAAATATTTGAATAAATAGCAACTGAAATAAGGAATCAAATGCAGAAGCATAGGGGGAAACCCAATGCTCAGCAGAACAAGTGCAGAGAACACTATTCCAGCTGCAACATATGAATTAACAGCATCAGAAGCAAAGAAACAACAGCAGAAAGGTCATGAGACTCAAAGCAGAAATAATTTCTGAAATCAAAAAAGAATTCTTTGAAATCATAGCATCTGAAATACAGAAACAATTCAAGAAATATACAGAGGAAACCCAATTTGGAGGAAACTCTGCAGAAAAAGAATTAATAGTTACCTCTAAAGAAGACATGGATAAAAAAATAGAGATCACAAATATAATGCTTCCATGAATGAGCAATACAGAAAAAAATGGAATGAATGAAGCAGAGTCAAAGAGATAAAGACAACCAAAAATATCAAACACAAGTCTACAAAACTGTTTCAGTGAAAGCAAAGATGGACTTTCTGATCTTGAGGACGCTGGTGCAGCTAGTGAAAAGGTGAGAAAGGATCTCTTAAAAACAAAAAGAATAAAGGAAAAAAGTAATCCATCACCTGCAAGATGACACCAAGATAAACAATGTGAGAATAATTGGCATAAATGAGAATTAAGGAGGCAATACAAATGATATAAAAAGAATATGGGTAGAAGTAATCACAGAAAACTTCCCAAATATGAGGAAACAATCTAACAGTCAGGTAAACAAAGCATGCAGAACACCAAATAACATCAACCCAAGTAAAAACACACTGGGACATATAATAGTCAAGATCCCAGAAATCAAACACAAGAATAATATAATGAAAGCTGCTAGAGAGAAGAAGCAGCTCACATTCAAAGGAAAACCCATCAGAATTACAGCCGACTTCTCTACACAAACCGTGAAGGCAAGGAGAGCACGGAGCAAAGTTCTTCAAGTCCTGTAAGAAAACAAATTCCAGCCCAGACTATTATACCCTGCAAAGCTCTCTTTTAAGTTTGATGGAGAAGTGAAATACTTCCATGACAAAAAACAACTAAAGAATTTCATGATGACAAAGCCATCCCTACACAGGCTACTGAAAGATGTTCCAGAGAGAGACCACAATCACCAGAACTCCACGAATGAGAATGGAAAGAACTCACTAAACAGGGCAAACAATGAAACAGAGGATAAAAAGGAGTGAATAACAGCAGGTAAATATCATGACAATCAAAAGTCAACACATTTAAATTATAACTATCAATTTAAATGAACTCAATTTACCAAATAAGAGAAATAGAGTGGTACAGTGGATTAGGAAACAAAATCCAACAATATGATGTATACAAGAAACACACTAACTCAAAAGGACATTCATAAGCTCAAAGTCAAAGGATGGAAAACAATACTACATGTCCCAGCACCTCAGAAAAAAGCAAGAGTAGCAATTCTGTTCTCAGACAGTCTCAAATTTAAACCAAGAAGGATCAAAGGACACAAAGAAGACCACTACATACTGGTCAGGGGAAAAATTCCAGAGCAAGAAGTAACACTCATAAATATCTGTGCACCAAACACAGGAGCACCCCACTATGTAAGACAAATCTTAATGGACATGAAAAACTTAATATCTAACACCACAATCTTAGCAGGAGAACTTAATGCACCCGTATCTCAAAAAGATAGATCAACCAGACAAAAAATTACCAAGGAAGTAGCAGAACTGAACCAGAGCTTAGAACAAATGGACCTGGTGGACATTTATGGAGTGTTCCACCCAACCACAGCTAAATACAAATTTTTTTCAGTTGCACACAGATCATTTTCCAAAATAGACCACATACTAGTCCAGAGGTCATACATAAGTATATGAAAAAAAATAGAAATTATCCCATGCATATTATCTGACCACAGTGCAGTGAAACTGGAAGTAAATGAGAAAAGAAACCAGAAAAACCCTCTAAATTCATGGAAATTAAACAAAATTGAACAATTTGCTGTATACAAGTAACACACTTAACTCAAAAAGACATTCATTGGCTCAAAGCAATCAATGGGCACAGAAGAAATTAAACAAGAAATTCAACAATATCTACAATTCAATGAACACTCAAGCACAACTTACTAGAATATATGGGATGTAATGAAAGCAGTTCTTGGGATAATGATAGCTATGAACTCACACGTGAGGAAAATAGAATGGAAACAAATGAACACCCTAATGTTGCACCTCAGACATCTAGAAAAAGAAGAGCAAACAAAACCCAGAGCACAAAGACGGGAAGAAATCATAAAGATTAGAGCAGAAATTAATTCAATTGAGATGAAGAAAACAGTTTAAAGAATCCACAAATCAAAAAGTTGGTTCACTGAAAGACTAAATGAAGGTGATAAGCCTCTTGCCAACCTCATCAAAAAGAGGAAAGAAAAAATTCAAATACAAGCAAGAAGGAGGGCTGGCAAGATAGCTCAGTGGTCTAGAGCGCCTCCCAGGGACCGCGGTTCGAGCCCCAGCACCACATGCCATGCCAGGCCCTCCCCGCAGGGCCGGCTGAGCTCACACCCCACCCCCGCGAAAAAAGAATCAGTGATGTGTAGCGAGACACTGTAATAAATAAAGGAATTTAAACAAACAAACAAACAAACAAAAACCAAGCAAGAAGGAATGAAAAGGGTGAAATCACCATGGACCCAGTGGAAATTCAGAAGATTATCAATAGTTACTTTGAGAATCTTTACGCTCACAGAATGGAACACAAGAAATGGACAGAAAAGTACAAATTACTAAAACTAAACCAAGAATGTATAACAACTCTTAATAAGCCAATAACTGGCAACAAAATATGAAATGAAATAAAAAGCCTACCAACAAAGAAAAGTCTAGGTCCTGATGGATTAACAGCAGAATTCTACAAGAAATTTATAGAAGATATAATCCTTACATTCCCCAAACTCTTCAATGAAATTGAAAAGGAAGCAGTCCTCCCAAAATCATTTCTGGAAGCAAGTATTATACTGATTCCAAAACTAGGGAAAGACACAACCAAAAAAAGGAACTACAGGCCAGTCTCCCTCATGAATATAGATGCAAAAATGCTCAATAAGATCCTAGCTAATAGAATACAGAAAATCATCAAGAAGATCATACACCATGATCAGGTAGTATTCATCCCAGGGATGCAAGGATGGTTCAATATTTGAAAATCTATAAATGCAATACACTGTATTAATAAACTGAAATCTGGAAACCACATGATCATCTCAATTGATGCAGACAAAGCTTTTGACAAAGTCCAATACTCATTCATGTTCAAAGTCCTACAGAAAATTGGAATAGATGGACTGTATCTTAACTTGATAAAAGCCATCTATGACAACTCAAAAGCTAATATAATCCTAAATGAGGAAAAACGGAAATATTTTACTCTTATTTCAGGTACAAGACAAGGATGTGCTCTGTCACCCCTTCCATTCAATATAGATTTGGAATCATGAGCAACAGCCATTAAAAAAGGGGAGAAATAAAAGGCTTAAGAATCAGTAAAGAGCAAGTTAAATTATCATTATTCACAGATGACATGATACTTGGAAGGCCCAAAAAGTTCCACCAAGAAGCTACTAGAATCATTATGAAAATTCAGTAGCATAGCAGGATACAAAGTTAATAATCAAAAGTCAACAGCATTCCTCTACACAGATAACAAACAAACTGAGAGGGAAACTATAGAGGCAATACCTTTCACAATAGCACCGCAGAAAATGAGATACCTTGGAATTCACGTTACTAAGGAAGTCAAATTTCTTTTTTTGGAAAATTACAAAACCCGAAGAAAAGAGAACACAGAGGTGTTCAGAAAGTGGAAAGATATTCCATACTCCTGGATAGGAAGAACCAACATTGTGGAGATGGCTATACTCCCAAAATTGCTGTAGAGATTTAATGCAATCCCTATCAAACTGCCACCAACATACCTCCCAGACATAGAGAAATCATTCCTAAAATTTATTTGGAACCAGAAAAGTCCTAGAATAATCTTGTCCAGCAAGGACAAGGCAGGAGGCATCACAATACCTGACTTGAAATTATACTACAAAGCCACAGTGATAAAATCAACATGGTATTGGCAATGAAATAGACCTGAGGATCAATGGAATAGATTAGAAGATGCAGAGTCCTCTGCGAGCACACTCAGCCACCAGATCTGCGACAAAGAGGCCAAAAAAGCTTACTGGAAGAAAGATAGCCTATTTAACAAATGGTGCTGGAAAAACTGGCTTTCCACATGCCAAAAAATAAAACTTGACCCATGTCTATCACCATGCACTAAGTTAAAGTCGAAGTGGACTAAAGATCTAAACATTAAAACAGATACACTCAATCTCCTGGAAGAGACAGTAGGAGTATATCTTGAATACAATAGGAGTAGGCAAAGAGTTCATGAACAAACATGTATTCCCATGGGAAACACTTGAAAGAATCAACAAGTGGGATCAACGGAATTTCTGCATGTCAAAAAGAATTGTCAATGAAGTGAAAAGACAACCCACAAATTTGGAAAAAATCCTAACTAATAAGCAGTCAGACGAAGGTCTGCTCTCTAGATATATAAAGAAGTAAGATATATTAGGACCCTCAAATTTAAAGGCCCAATTCAAAGATGGGCATCTGAGATGAATACACACTTCTCAGAGGATGAAATTAAAGAAGTGAATAATTATATGAAAAAATGCTCCACATCGCTAGCCATTCATGAAATGCAAATTAAAACAACACTGAGATACCATTTCACTCCAAAGAGAATGGCTGTCAACCAACAACAAATGTTGGAGAGGTTGTGGGAAAAAGGGAACACTTCTCCACTGCTGGTGGGAATGTAGACTGGTACAATCATTGTGGAGATCAGTGTGGAGACTCCTCAAAAGAGTAAGACTGGAAATCCCATTCAAGCCGGCTAGTCCCCTACTGGGAATTTTCCCAGAGGAATTGAAAACATTGTATCATAGTTATATATGTGTACCCATATTTATAGCAGCACAATTTGTGATAGCAAGATCTTGGAAACAACCAAGATGTCCATCACATGAGGAATGGTTGAAAAAGATGTGATATTTCTATATAATGGAGTATTACTCAGCTATACAGAATGACAAGCTTGAAGCATCTATGTTGAAGTGGATGCCACTTGAACATTACCCATAAGTGAAATAAACCAGACACACATGTGCAAATATCGTATAGTCTCCCTAGTATAAGAAGTCAAAAGAAGAAATACAATGGAAATGTACAAGAACAACTAAAAACAATTAAATCAGTTAAGGCAAACTGAATGACATATGTTGCAGGATACTAATCAGCTTTTCTTCTGGATGGTTAACAACCTAAGTTTGCAGATGAAAAATTGGAGAATTAGAAGGGCCATAAGGTCAGCTAACATTTTGGCCTTAGCCATTCAAGGTCAGTGTCTCCATTCAGGACATAGGAGAACCTATACTGTAACATCATGAAACTCAGTTGTGCCCCAAATTTTCTAATGAAGGAAATTATGGAGCCACAGAGGAAGGTGATCAATGATCTATAGTGTGCCTGGGGAGAGTCCCATGGAGAGAAAACTTTGTCTCAGGCTCTCAAAGAGAGCAAAATGGTCGAGCAATGGCTGTGACTCATCCACATGGCTGACACAGACAAATGATCTACAGAGTGAGGTACAGGATGACAAGACACCCTCTGTCACTGACCTCATCAGATACAACAGCTTCATCTTTTGTTATATAAGTATTGCTTTATCTCAGTCTTAACCATCCAGCAGAAAAGTATAAAAATGAGGTATATAATGTGGGGCCATAATAATAAGCTGAGCTGTAAATGACTATAGTGAACAACTTCTAGAAATAACTCACTATTATTGTGGGCTGCTGCATTGTGTTTGATTGTGTCGCCAAGTTTAGGCGCCTATAGTGATTTAATAAGAATGGAGTGTCTATCTTTGACAATTCTAGACAAAAAAAGGGGGCTACAAAGGAAGAACCATGATGTGTGTGTATAAACAGTACAGTTAGGATAAATACGCAGTGCTTTTGCCTAATTCTATGAGAGGCAAGATTTGCACTGGTAGTGGTTGGACAGGATATTATGTCGGCTTCTAATACTATGGACAACCACTAGGAAGACAACAAGGTAGAAAGTATTAATTATTAAAACTGCTATAATTTAGTTTTAAAATAATAAGATAAGTATATAGCTACATTCTCTTAATTTATTGATTAGAGACATCTGCTATAACAGTGTCTGTAAGTAGAATATCATGTATGCACCTTGTATGATAACAAACCATTACAAAAACTATTTGCAATGTATTAATTATTGAATCTGTCCTGTTAATTTGATTTGAAACTGTCTCATTGCTATTCGTTCTTCAATAAAATAAATTTTAAAAAAACAGCAAAAAACAAGAGTTGACAATGATGTGGGTCCACAGGTTATTCAGGGTGTCACTAGAAGATCAGGCCCATAATGATCTGCCTGTTTGCAGCGTCCCAAGAGCTGGGATTGGATAAAGCCTTTAAAACCATTATTTTAAGTGAAATATTCTAATTACAAAGATCTGTATATTGTAATAAGTTCACATATATGAAATGTTCAGAATAATAAAACCAGGAAATAGATTAATGTTTGTAATTATAATAAGGGAGAAAGAATGAAGCATTATTGTAACAGGTATGGGGCTCCTTTTGCAGTGATAAAATGTTCTAAAACTAGATAGTGACAGTTTTACTATCCTACGAATTTGTGAAAATTTTAAATTTTATAACATCAAAGTCAGTTTTATGGTATGTGAATTGTACCCTGAAAAAACTTTTATTAAAATTTTAAAATAAGAGTGAGAATTTCATTGTTAGATATTGTGTATGGAAACACTCCCTGACAGTAAACCAAAGAGAATAATTCTAATAGCTTAGTAATTAGTGGTATTTATTTTCTACTAGGAAAATCATTCTGATTATACTGAGTATAATTTCAATAGATGGTTACTTAATATATCAAATAATTTCTCTCTGCCTTTTGATATGACTCACTAATGTCTTTTATTGCATAAGTGAGGGGAATTACATAAGTTACACAATGTAAACCCTTTCAACCACATTTGGAATGCAGCTTATCAAGGGCACAGATAAAAGTGTGGACTTATCTTGGTGGATCACAGGACTGAGCTGGCTATACTTCTTGTCTGGAATCTATTTTTCACACACCCATTTCTCAACACAGATTTCCATGAGGTGAAAAATCTAAATCTGTAAGTCAAGCCAAATACAGAGAACAAGGCCATGTACACAAAGACATACTGCCCAGAGAAAGTACCTTCAGTTCTCTCTGTCTCTGTCTCTGTCTCCATTTCTTGCTCTTGCTCTCATGGGTATGAGAGTCTCAGTCTCTCTCTTTCTCTCTAATTCTCTTTCTCTGTATGATTGCTATCTTGAGTATATGAAACTGTATGCCAATTTCTAACAATGTTTATGAGACAGAGGTTTAAAAAAGGTCTGCCAAGAAAGTCTGCGAGGATCTCATGGACTCGTGGGTGCGTTTAGTGACAGAATAAGAAGTCAAGGGCTAAATGGATTTCTCCTTGCCACAGAGCAAGAGGTGCCCCCACACTTCTTGTGCACTTGTTTACATGATCCTCTATTTGCCAGGCAGAGTCAACATGGCCATCAGCAACACTGAAATACAAGTTTGAATAAAAGTTGACTTAGGCACTCTCATGATGATATGGTTTTGTTATAAACACATATGTGTGTTTTAGGTATCTCATATATTACTTAAACATTTCTGAGACTACTATTCATTTAAAAGTAGCATCCAGGGGCTGGAGAGATAGCTCAGGGGCTTGAGTACCTGCTGCCAAGTGCAGGGTCCTGAGTTTGATCCTTAGTGCCTAACTAACTAACTAACTAAATAAGTGTAGAATACATGGTGTAACTTTTCTAGAATTTTTGTTATTGTTTCATTTAAAACATTGCTATTATAGAACTTTTACATAATTTTCTGCAGATAATATGAAATAACAAAAATTAGTGTAATATATGATTAATATATTAACACTATAAATAATGTATCTAAACTATGCACATATAAATATGGTAGTATGTTTGTTCAAGATATGACTATAATTATTGAAGTATTATTTTATACTATGAGATTAAATGGTAGTGTTTTCTGATGTGGAAGTGAGCTGAAGATATGTTGAAAACATCTTCTGAAATATGAAATTGTCATATAGGCTGAGATGAGTGTAGTCACTGTAGAATTTCTGTGTGCTGATTTCTAGATGATCAAATGTTTAATCACATTGGCTCTCCCATAAGATTCCTAGCAAGGAGCCAATGAAATGACATTGGCAACATTGGTTAGGTTAGCATTTGTCAACATTGCTTAGGTCAAGGATTAGGTCAATATTGAACCTAACCACTGAGTTTGATTTGGTCCTCACCCAATATAGTTGAACACCAGGTTTGTGGACATAATTAAGTTTAAGTGGAACCAAAGGACCTCTTATTAGAACCTAGTTTGATACTGTACCCAGAGTTGAAGGAGAGTAAGCCCTGCATGTCTGCTTTTAGAGTTGCTACTATTATGATCCTGAAGGTCATTAAAGCAGAAGTCAGCAGGTAGTCAGGCAGAGAAAAACATACATGAAACACACATGCTAGGAAAGTGTGTGAGAGGAAGATAAACAGAGGGGTCTGGGAGCAGAGAGAGCTCAGTACAGAAGCTAACTCCAGTGACAGAAATCTAGAATGAGTTTCATGCAATGCTAGTGATGAATAAAGAATGACTGAGAAACCAGGGTGAAGAATAGATGTGTAATCAACAGTTAAATTTGGTTAAAGCTATGTCAGAATCTCAGGCTGGGCACCATGTTCTGGATTCAGTGAGCATGCAAATACTGAGAAGATAGGATACACTGGTAGAGGTCCACTGACTATCCTGCCTGAGATCCAACCTAGCCTTGCTGGGGATCTTGGATGACTAGGAGACTGCATGTAAGAATTGGGTGGGGCTATTCTAGCACCACCATCACCATCATTATGTTGGCCCTACAAGTTATTGCTATCTTATTTATGTTTCAAAACCTGAGAACTTTATGCACTTGCTTTGGCAAGCACAGGACCAGTGTTTGATTCTTGGTCCGACATACCGCTCCCAGGGTACTCTGAGCAAGTGATGAAGTGTGGGCCTGGTGGTACATGCCTGTAATCCCAGCTCTGGGGAGGCTAAAAACAGGAGGATCACTTTGGTCTGAGCTGCATACTGAGACTCTACCAAACACGTAAAAATCAAAACAAAACAAAACTGAGAACTTGCATAGATTATTTAACCTTCTTGAAAACCCTGTGCTTTAAATTTTATTATCTTATCTTCACAACAAAAAATAAGTTACTGACACTAAGAGACATTATATCACTTGCTCAAATGTTCTTGGGTGGTAGAAAATGAATTCAACATTCATATCAGACTTTGCTGTCTGTGTCCTTAATAATATTGAGACACTCTGTGTGGTCTCTGGACCCACTTGGGCAATTTATTTGAGCCATGAGTTCCTGTGAAGATAAAATGTAGTGAAAACTTCCAAATGTAAGACAAGCCCAGCTGACTTTCTGTCTCAGGTAGTCAGAGGTTATGGTTTACAGATGAACAGGTAGGAGAAATAGACGAGGAATTGACAACCATTAGGGAATGCACAGAGCTTGCACTTCTTATTAGATGTGTAGCTGGCATCAAGGGCTCCCTCTATATGTCATGGGTCTCTGTATGTGGGGAGGTGGAAGAGTAAATTGTACCACACAGTCTTCATTTTTTAAGCTTGCAGAAAGCTGGTGGGATTCTCCCAGGTTTTCAGGGCCAACTCTGTTACTCAAATCCACACTGAACACAAACCATCAGTACTGAGTGTTTTTCAACCCCATAACTTCCAGAGTTTCACTTTCCTCTGAGTTTTACTTTTTCTCTACATATGTGAAAACAATGGCAATATTTTATTATGATTTAATGTTCACAGAGCTATCTCCTTCTCCATCATAATTGAGATTGCAAGGTATTAAAGGGCAGAAATTGCTCCTCCATCCTGCCTGCACCCGCCCAGCCCCAGAGACCGGCCACAGACAGCGCGGCCGACTCCACCATCCTCCTCCATCCCGCCCGTGCCCTCACCCGCCCAGCCCCAGAGACCTCCCGAGACAACAAGACCAATGCCAGCAGTCTACTCGATCCCGCCCACGCCGCCCAGCCAGAGACTGGCCTGAGACAGTGGCTGACTCCAGCGGCTTCCTGGATCCCTCGCCAAGCTCTCCCAGCGAGAGCGAATTTACAGGACTCACCAGGCTTCCCAGATCAGTGAGAGTGTGGTGAGTCTGAGGGAGAGCCTTTGGCTTCTTCCCACCAGCGCTACGTGGATCCCTGTCCCCAACCCCTCCAAGCCAGTGACTGGCCTGAAATCTCAGGACCCACTCACCAGCACCTTCCCGGGTCCCCTGACCTAAAGCCCACTGATCAAGTGGGAATTTCCCTGACTCTCTGGGCATCAAAGGTCAGTGAGTGTAGAACTCCAGGCCTGCCGTGCTGAGAGACATTTCCCAGGGATTACCTGCCTCCCACCCCCCGTGGCCCAGTGACAGCTCCAGGCACACTGTGCCAGAGAAACTTTTCCAGGTGATTACTGGTCCCACACCACAGCCCAAGACCCAGTGCTGGTCGGCCTGGAGTGAGAACTCCAAGCCTGCCACGCCGGAGGGACACATCTCAGCAATCCACGGTCCCACGCCACGGACCGAAACCCAGCACAGCCTGGCCTATGAGTGAGGGCTCCAGGCCCACTGCACCAGAGGGACCTTTCCCAGCCTTCTCGGGTTACGGCCTGTAGACCCAGACCCAGCACAGGCTGGCTGACCCAGTACAGCCTACTCAGTGAATAAGATTATCCACTATCCTTTTGTGAGCCCAGAAGACCCACCAAAGCCCAGGCCCGCCCACCTGGGGAACTGCCTGACACAGGAGGGCTGACCCCAGGAACCAACAGAGGGGAACCAAAGGAGCTGCAGCAAAAAAGGAACTGAACACAACAGCTAGACCCAGGATAGGCATACCTGGAAAATCTCAAACTTAATAGACTGGCACCCGAATCTCATAACAAGCTAAGGTTATAGCTCCACCAAAGCTCTACACCAAAGGTCAAAGGTCAGTGCTATACAAAATGACAAAGAGAAGGGGAAAAATGCAATCACAGACCTCGAGTCCATCAGGAAGGGCAGAGGACACTAGCTCAGCTGCAGTGAATGAACTAACAGACAGCAGCAAAGGAACAACAGCAGAAAGCTATAGAGGAAATAAAACGAGAAGTAATTCCCCAATTAAAAAAGAAATATTTGAATACATGAATACAGTATCTGAAATAATGAATTCCAGAAACATTGGGTGGAAAAACTATGCTCACCCAGACCAAGTGCAGAGAGAACTACTGCAGCTGATATATATGAATTAACAGCATCTGAAGCAAAGAAACAACAGCAGAAAGATCATGAGGAACTCAAAGCAGAAATAAGTTCTGAAATCAAAAAAGAACTTTTTGAAGTCATATGATCTGAAATACCGAAACAAGTCCAGAAATATACAGAGGAAATCCAACTTGGAAGAAACACAGCAGAAAAAGAATTAATAACTACCTTTAAAGAAGACATGGATAAAAAAAATTGAGATCAGAAATATGATGGACTCCTTGAATGAGCAATACAGAAAAGAAATAGAACACATGAAACGCAGTCAAAGAGATATAGAAGAACTAAAAATAGCAATCACGAGTCTACAAAACTGTACGAGTGAAAGCGAAGACACAGTTTCAGATCTTGAAGATGCCGGAGCAGCTAGTGAAAAGGTGAGAAAGGATCTTAAAAACAACAAGAATGCAGGAAAAAATCATCCATCACCTGCAGGATGACGCCAGAATGAACAATGTGAGAATAATTGGTATCAACAAGAATGAAGGGGTCAATACAAATGACATAAAAAGAATTTGGGGAGAAATAATTGCAGAAAACCTCCCAAATATGAGGAAACAATCCAACATTCAGGTCACGAAGCATACAGAACACCAAATAACCTCAACCCAAGTAGAAACACACCGAGACATATAATAGTTAAGATCGCAGAAATCCAACACAAAAATAATATACTGAAAGCTGCGAGAGAGAAGAAGGAGCTCACATTCAAAGGAAAACCCATCAGAATTACAACCGACTTCTCTACACAAACAATGAAGGCAAGGAGAGCATGGAGCAGAGTTCTTCAAGTCCTACACGAAAACAAATTCCAGCCCAGACTACTATACCACGCAAAACTCTCTTTCAAGTTTGATGGAGAAGTGAAATACTTCCATGACAAAGAACAACTAAAGAATTTCATGACGACAAAGCCATCCCTACACAGGCTGCTGAAAGAGGTTCTAGAGAGAGACCACAATGACCAGAACTCCATGAAAGAGAATGGAAGGAACCCACTAAACAGGACAGTCGATTAAATACAGGTTACAAAGGAGTAAACAATACCAGCTAAATATCATGACAAACATAAGTCAGCACATTTCAATTATAACCATAAATGTAAACGGACTCAATTCTCCAATTAAGAGAAATAGACTGGCACAGTGGATTAGGAAACAAAATCCAACAATATGCTGTATACAAGAAACACACTTAACACAAAAGGACATTCATAAGCTCAAAGTCAAAGGATGGAAAACAATACTACATGCCCCAGCACCTCAGAAAAATGCAGCAGTAGCAATTCTGTTCTCAGACAGTCTCAACTTCAAACCAAGAATGATCAAACGGCACAAAGATGGCCACTATATATTGGTCAGGGGAAAAATTCAAGAGCAAGAAGTAACACTCATAAATATCTATGCACCAAACACAGGAGCACCCCACTATGGAAGACAAATCTTAAGGGACATGAAAACCTTAATGTCTAAAAGCACAATCTTAACAGGAGATCTTAACACACCCTTATCTCAAAAAAGATAGGTCAACCAGACAAAAAATTAGCAAGGAAGTAGCAGATCTGAACTAGAGCTTGGAGCAAATGGATCTGGTGGACATATACAGAGTGTTCCACCCAACCACAGCTGAATACACATTTTTTTCAGCTGCACACGGGTCATTTTCCAAAACAGACCACATACTAGTCCAGAGGTCATGCCTAAGTATATGCAAGAAAATAGAAATTATCCCATGCATACTATCTGACCACAATGCAATGAAATTGGAAATAAATGACAAAAGAAACCAGAAAAACCCTCTAAGTTCATGGAAACTAAACAACACCCTACTCAGCAATCAATGGGTCGCAGAAGAAATTCAACAAGAAATTCAACAATATCTACAATTCAATGAAAATTCAAGTACAACTTACCAGAATTTATGGGATGCGATGAAAGCAGTTCTTAGAGGGAAAATAATAGCTATGAACTCACACATTAAGAAAATGGAAAGGGAACAAATTAGCACCTTAATGTTGCACCTCCAACAACTAGAAAAAGAAGAGCAAACAAAACTCAGAGCGCAAAGATGGGAAGAAATCATAAAGATTAGAGCAGAAATTAACTCAATTGAGATGAAAAAAACAGTTCAAAGAATCCACAAATCAAAAAGTTGGTTCTTTGAAAAACTAAATAAAGTTGATAAGCCTCTTGCCAACCTTATCAAAAAGAGGCAAAAGAAAATTCAAGTACAAGTGATAAGGAAGGAAAAGGGTGGAATCACCACAGACCCACTGGAAATTCAGAAGATTATCAATAGTTACTTCAAGAATCTTTACGCTCACAGAATAGAAGACACAGAAGAAATGGACAGATTCCTCGAAAGGTACAAATTACCAAAACTGAATCAAGAAGATATTACAACTCTCAATAAGCCAATAAAAGCCAACGAAATTCAAAACGTAATAAAAAGCCTACCAACAAAGAAAAGTCCAGGGCCTGATGGATTCACAGCTGAATTCTACAAGAAATTTATAGAAGATATAATCTCCACACTCCACAAACTCTTCCATGAAGTTGAAAAGGAAAAAGTCCTCCCCAAATCATTTGGAGGCAAGTATAATAGTCATTCCAAAACCAGGGAAAGACACAAGCAAAAAGAGAACTACAGGCCAATCTCCCTTATGAACATAGATGCAAAAATACTCAAAAAAATCCTGGCTAATAGAATACAGCAAATCATCAAGAAGATCATACACAATGACCAGGTAGGATTCATCCCAGGGATGCAAGGATGGTTCAATATTCGAAAATCTATAAATGCAATACACTATATTAATAGACTGAAATCTCAAAACCACATGATCATCTCAATTGAGGCAGAGAAAGCTTTTGACAAAGTCCAACACTCATTCATGTTCAAGGTCCTACAGAAAATTGGAATACATGGACTCTATCTTAACTTGATAAAAGCCATCTATGACAACCCAAAAGCTCATATAATCCTAAATGGGGAAAAACTGAAATCTTTTACTCTTAAATCAGGTACAAGACAAGGATGTCCTCTATCACCCCGCCTATTCAATATAGTCTTGGAATCCTTAGCAACAACCATTAGAAAAGAGGGAGAAATAAAGGGAATAAGAATAGGAAAAGAAGAAGTTAAATTATCACTATTTGCAGACGACATGATACTTTACTTGGAAGACCCCAAAAATTCCACCAAGAAACTACTAGAACTGATAGGGAAATTCAGTAGCATAGCAGGATACGAAATCAATACTCAAAAGTCAATAGCATTCCTCTATACAGATAACAAACACACTGAAAGGGAAACTATAGAAATAATACCTTTCACAATAGCACCGCGGAAAATGAAATACCTTGGGATTCACTTAACCAAGGAAGTCAAAGATCTTTTCACGGAAAATTACAACACCCTAAGAATATAGATTATGGAGGATTTCAGAAAATGGAAAGATATTCCATGCTCCTGGATAGGAAGAACCAACATCGTGAAGATGGCCATACTCCCAAAATTTCTGTAGAGATTTAATGCAATCCCTATCAAACTGCCACCAACATACCTCCCAGATACAGAGAAATCAATCCTAAAATTTATTTGGAACCACAAGAATAGCAAAGGCAATGTTGACCAATAAAGACAAGGCAGGAGGCATCACAATTCCTGATTTGAAATTATACTACAAAGCCACTGTGATAAAATCAACATGGTATTGGCAACAAAATAGACCTGAGGATCAGTGGAATAGATTGGAAGATGCAGAGGCATCTACGAAAACACTCAGCCATCTTATCTTGACAAGCGGCTACACAAGCTCACTGGAAGAAAAAGAGCCTCTTTAACAAATGGTTCTGGAAAACATGGCTTTCTACATGCCAAAAACTAAAACTTGACCCAGCTCTATCACCATGCACTAAGGTAAAGTCAAAATGGTTTAAAGATCTAAACGTTAAAACAGAAACACTCAGTCTCCTGGAAGAGAAAGTAGGAGGAACTCTTGAAGACATAGGGGTAGGTAAAGAATTCATGAACAAACGTATTCGCACGGGAAGCTCTTGAAAGAATCAACAAATGGGATCAACTCTTCTTAAGGAGCTTCTGCATGTCAAAAGAAATTGTCAACAGAGTGAAAAGACAACCCACAAACTTTGAAAAAATCCTAACTAATAAGCAATCAGACAGAGGACTACTGTCTAGAATTTATAAAGAACTAAGATATAACAGGGCCCTCAAATT